>JAPDDO010000121.1:0-5000 GCA_027422415.1 Schizothorax lantsangensis | reverse complement strand
CCTGCTGTGTGTTTGCTGCTCAATATGTGTCTCTCTGTCACCACAGAAGAGAAGACACTCCACCTGCCCTGAGCTGATGTTCAGCACATCTAGATTATATTATGCCATATTACTTAAATGTATATTTTGCCTCTGTATATCTTATACTTTATCTATTTAATTATATTTTTAACACATACTTACACTAGCCATTTATTTTGCACTACATGCTTAATACTTTTTTTAATATTTGTACTATTCCTATTATTATTTTTCTTTCTGTTAATTCAAATGTGCACTATTTGTGAGCAGCCCAGCTGCAATTGCTTTGGCAATACAAATGTATAGTTTTTGTCATGCCAATAAAGCACACTTAAATTGAAATTGAAATTGAGAGACAGAGAGCTGTTCTGGGCACTATGTTTTTTCTTGGAAAAGTTTGACATATCAATAAACATTATGACATTTATAATAATAAAATAATAATAATATTCCTGTTGTTCAACTGGCAGAGCTAAGAATGACAAGATTGAAGGGTCCATTTCCAGGGAACAAAAGTGATTAATTGTATACTTTAATACACTATAAATACTCAGTTAGAGCCGGAAAGAGAATTGATTAGTTCATCTGGAGTCTTCGGGTTTGAGTCGTTCGTTCATCACGTGACAGCCCCATAAGCTAAACCTATGCAGTCTGAGGGAAAAAGACTTAATAATGATAATAATAACCAACTCTTTAGTGTATTACCTTTGTTACCACATTCAGTGTTATGAAAAGAACCATCATGACAGAAATTCACACATTTATAAACTGTTAAAAATAAAAAGCTACAATTTGAGACCAGAAACGCATCATGTAACTGTGAGTAAATAATAATAATGATAATAATAATAATAACTATGCAGCCGTTTGTAAGGAAGGTTGTAAATGAACTAATTTCTCTATCCAATGCTGTCACGTCACGTGACAAAAGAACGAACGACTCGAAAGACTCGATAGATGAACTAATCAATTCTCTTTCCGGCTCTAACTGTATAGGTTTAGCTCATGAGGCTGTCACGTGATGAACGAGCGACTCAAACCCGAAGACTCGATAGATGAACTAATCAATTCTCTTTCTGGCTCTCATATGTTTAGCTTAGTTATGAGGCTGTCACGTGATGAACGAGCGACTCAAACCTGAAGACTCGATAGATGAACTAATCAATTCTCTTTCCGGCTCTCATATGTTTAGCTTAGTTATGAGGCTGTCACGTGATGAACGAGCGACTCAAACCCGATCTTGTCAGATAAGAGGTGAGGTGAGCTAATCATAGACTAAAGACCCAGGTAAACAATGAATATTTTTTTTCTGTTTCTTATACCATTATAGTTTTGTATTGTTTGTAGTGTGTTCAACGTTTGCACAAGTAGTAGATGTGTTAGGGAAGTAGCACGTAACATTTTAATTATATTTTGCTAAAATGAACAAAATGACTCGAAAAAAGATTCGTTCATTTTGCTGAACGAGACTCAAAGGTCCGAGTCAGTAAAATGATCCGAACTTCCATCACTAGTAAGAGGCAGGCTGAAATTTGGTATTTTACTAAGAGCACTTTTTTAAACACCTTTATACCACCTTTCCATATATGTTTGAAAACTCTGTCCAACATTATTTAATTAACATTGCAAAGTAGTTGTCCTGCCAAATTTCTCTATAAAACTATAATCAGACTTTGATTTACAGCCATTCGATGATAACAGCCTTCTCAGCCTACCAGTAGGTGTAACAGGTGCCGTCTGGCCCATATCTGTGACCTGATAACCACTGATAACGCCATTCAATCGAGCGATATCATTCGAAGCAGGTGCCAGATGCTAGTAATTTGTTCAGGTTTTTAATATTGACACATTGTAAAGTAAACTAGGTTTGTTTTTTAGGCTCAGGTGTTCCGGGTGGTTGTTTACTGACCCAAGTCAAAAGAGCCCACCCATTGTGATATATGGCAAATTCACACTCTGATTGAAGGCTTTGTTGTGATTAATGCATTCTTCTAAACATATAACACTTTGAGTCATTTTGAAGCTCCACCTTTCACTGTTTCCTCTGAAAATCATCAAGCACATTTCCCCTAACAAACTGAAACTGAGCAAAATGAGAAACAAATGAGAAGGAAATCAAAGCCAAAGAAGTCAACCTTTATTTTGCTGCTGTTCAACCACTCAAAATACATTTTCTTCCTATAGGGCTGCTGCTAGCCGAGGGACATGAGATGACCCTTGGTAGTTGACACCCTGTGCAGTCTGAGCGCTCATCTTGTGCTCAGCTCACATTCACACCGAATACAGAAGAATTTTAAAAGCTGCTCTGTGCAATGAATACACAGTGCAATGAATATACATACGCTAAATACCTTCTAAATGCCGTGTTACAGGGTAACAAACCATTATACTAGTTACTAATGCAATATTGTTATGTTTTCAGACTTGCAACTTTATATACCCTCATATTAATTAAGAGAAAAAAAAATATTTGTCAAAATAAAAAGTAAAAAATCCAAATGAAACATTCGTGAAAATACACTTTCTAGTTATTGTCAGATGTTAATTTCATATTAACATCTAAAGGCAGGAATTTATTTATAAATAAAAGTGATGTGTTGTAGTGGTCCCCACTGACTTCTTATGCATGACTGATGAACCACTACAAGTCAACACATTTTTATGAATTCCCAGCAGAGTAGAAAGAAAGAAAATACAATACTGTGAATAATGATCTCTGTTGTGTGACTATTAATTAAATGACAATAATCAATGCAACCGACAACTGGAAAAAATTAAGAACAGTCCCAGAATGTGGGACGAACACCTGTGGAAGAAAAGCAGTGTTAATGATATAAAACACTCAAGTGTTTTCAATCCCTGTCTACAGATGCACTCTTTAAAAATACAGGTTCCAGAAGGGGTGTTTCCGGTGGTGCCACAGAAAAAACATTCTTGGTTCCCAAAAGTTCTTAAAACTGAAAATAAACTGTTTTTATGAAGAATATTCAAAATTTAAAGAAACATTTTCCAGAAAGAACCTTTAGTGGAATGGAGAGATTCCATGGATGTTAAAGTTTCTTTGTGGAACCATAGATGCCAAAAGAACCTTTATTTTTAAGAGTGTGTAAAAGAGCAACTTGGTTTTACACACAGAAATAGAACACAGTGTATAAAATAAGAGACACCAAACCAACATTTAGAAAAAAACAAAACATAAATATGCACAAAGTATTCAAGTCATCAGATAATGTCTCAAATGTGCACTCATTATTAATGAAGAGCTAACTTACACATTCAAAAAAATAATTCATTATGAAAATTTGAAATATCTCAATTAACATTCATGAAATCTTATTCAAATATGAACAAAATAATAATTACTGCAATTTCGCGTTTAAAAAAAAAATCAGATGATATCATATTTTCATTCATAACGCACCTGCTGATTTGACGATGAACACTTTACTGTCTCTTCCCAGAGCGTTTGTGGCGGTGCATATGTAGTTTCCTGGACTGAGTGTGGAGGACTTGAGCACTGAGGAGCTGATCTCTCTTCCAGATGATCTGAGCGCCATGTGTACGTAGGAGCTGGGTTTGCCTTCACTGTACAGTCCTAGTGTAGCCTCGTCGTTTAATGATGGTCTCTGTTGAACTGGAGTGTTGTGGTTTATCTGAGGAGGACAGAGAACATTTCTCAGCACAACAGCAACATGATGAGCAGCTGTTATTCAACAGATCACTAAAAATACTGCACAACTGAAACCGTTTTCTCTGTGTTCCTTTAAGTCATAATATGTCATAATTAAGTTAATATGCAAATCTCTGTGTGTGATGAAATATGATAGTTGCACATTCTTCTCACTAGAAGGCCTTAAAAAAATATAAATGAATTATACAGCTAGCTTAGCAATAATAAACTTACAGTAAACTTCAACATTAAGAGGTTTGATGTTTTTGTGGGATGAGGATGAGGTCCTTCTGCTCCCAGATCCAGCTCTGCTTCACACCTGTATTGAGCTCATTTCAGCTCTGTCTGGACGGATCAGGAGTGTGGCGGTTTCATTCTCTGGAGTCCTGCTAGTGTCAGTGAAGGTGGTTTGATTCAGCAGCATCTGTCTTTGTACCATTTGACAGTGAGATATTGAACAGGAGACATTGTGAACGTCACACCGGAGCTCATACTGCCTCTCCCTCCATCCATTGGTCCTCTGTGATCCACAGTGCTGATGGACACACTGTCTGGAGTCTCTGTGGAGGAAGATTTACACACTCTGAAGTCTGCTGTGATTAATGTGCATTATTAGATATTTTGAGAATGACCAGAAAAAAATATCAGTAACAGAAAAACTGACTGTAAACAGTGACTGTGAGATCTACTTGACACTGATCGTATTCGCTGTTTTATAGTTCATGTAGCAGACTGGCTTTATGTCCCATTCTGTCAGTTCGGACACTCTCCATGTGATCAGACTCTGGTGTTTGGTCGGGGCAGTGCTCTCACTGGTCCCATCCCATCCCATTATGCAGGACTGAGGTGCTACAGTTAGCTGCAACAGAATCACCGTATCTCACAACAACTTCTGTGGGTGAGCTGAAGAGGACATCAGCTTGTGCACCTGCTGACACATTGAGAAGGATTTATTAAACAAAACTCTTAGAGCTCATCTCACAGCTTTTCAAACATTTCAGCATATTTTCTATATGTTATCACAAAATCATTAAGTATCTTTTTCACTACACAATTTTATCATTTATAAACTTCATTCACAGTATCTGCATTCCATAATTGCTAATACTATCAGTCTTTTCAAAATATCTGTCTATCATTTAATCCATTAAAATGGATAATCAAAGGATATTTTGGTGCATCTACATATTTACTGTATATAGTTATCAATTCTAGAGTTTTGTATTTTATAGAATTGGGCCAAGGACATTTACTTATTAGTTGAGAAAAAAACAAAAATTGGCACACGTGCTCTAAAAATGCAAGACAA
>JAPDDO010000169.1:0-113761 GCA_027422415.1 Schizothorax lantsangensis | reverse complement strand
TACATTTTCTATATATTTTATGGTGTTTTGCACACCTCTTTAACTTTTGATAATCTTAAAATACTGACAATACAATAAAAAGTAGGCACACTTCAAGCACTACCGTCACTGTAATATTTTATTGTAACAGTAAAACAGTAAAACAAACTGTAACTAATTAGTCATGATTAGATATTAGAATGCTACATTATTATTGATATTAATATTGCTGCCAGTAATTTAGTTCATTATTTTATCTTAATTTATAAAGGAGTAGTACAGTTCTGAGCAATGCTGACAGCTGTCCCTTTGCACCACCCGGTGTTGATTTCTCAAACGGTAGTATTTACTGTCATGTCCTTGCGGTGGAGGTACACATGGCGGTAATAGGCATTTTTGGTTGACTACCTACTGTAGCTTATATTATAAAAGACAGAACACCAAAGTGTATAATTTCTTACGATGATAGATCCCCAGTAAGGAACACCACTATAGACAAAGATGGAATGTGCATGAACTGTAGACACAATGCCAAACAGGAGAGTCATCAGACCAATCATTATCTGGACAGTCTGTGTAGGACAAGAAAAATATACATCCTGAATAGCACAGAAGAGTCTTTTATAAAGTTAAACGGTATCAAATGTACAATACAATTTTTTTGTCAGCCGTAGTTATGGACTTCTTATTATATCAAAAAATATATAAATATATCTACAAGTGTGCAATTTTCATTGTATGATTTCACATACTGATTTGCGGATATGCAAAATTTGGCCATTGTTTCACATTTTTTTTGATAGTTTGCTTCTAAAACATTGTACATTTTACAATTTTACTCTAAATGATAAATATTATCTTATGTTTGTGTCTTTATTGCAATGTCACCAAGACAAAAAGTCACATTCTTCAATAAAATTTGTGTATGCTTTAACGTGTTTATCCCTCCTTCTTTAGAATTGATTCATGTACTTTTCTTCCCTTGCACTAACATGCACAAATACTAAAAAAAAAACTATTTGGGTTTATGAAAAATTTCTCACCCCGAGGGCCTTTGGTTGGCCTTTTAGAAATGCCCGAAGTCCATGAAAAAGTGGAAGACCTGCTTCCTGTTGGACATAAACAGGCGCAGAAGCATTTGTCGCAGTCCCAGCTGCTGTTGTTTGTACTGGTGCTTGCAGCTGGATGACAAGAGAATTTATGGGTATGGCAGTCGACATTCTCGTTTCAGGATCTGAAAATTGACCTGCACAAAATCATAGTAAATCAAAACATATAAATGATATGATTATAAAATAGATTTGCAGTTATACCATAGTAGTTATTACCATCAGTAGACTTATAGTTATCAACTATAATAAATCTGTTAGACATTGAAAACATGGAATATATTGTAAAAGAAACAGCTCATGTTTAAACTGGTCTATATCATTTATATTTAAGGCATTTAGCAGATGCTCTATTCCAAAGACACTTATATAAGTGCCCCACTAGACATTATAAATCCCCTTATTACCAAATCGATTCATTATGAAGGAAACTGATTCATTATTAACATTTTAGTTGTATATACATACATAAATATTTGTATAAAGATATTCAGATGTAGTGTAAGTATATTTACTGCTTTACCAGGGGGAAAAAAAATCCTCTCTTCAGCTGGTTTTTCGTGCTTTGCTCTGAAGTTCTGTTCAGTCTTCTGAGGTAAGCCAATGCAAATTCTGTCATGTGTAACTGCTGATACTCTTTTCCCAGAATGAAAGGGGAAGAAGGTGGAGCTCAGGTGATTTTGAAAAATGGCAAAGCTGGCCATTTCATGAGAGAATAAGTATAAAAACCACCAAAAAATAAAAAGAGAAGTGAAATGTGGTGAAACTGGCATAGTGAAACCAGGTAACGCTCTTTAGTTGATAACAGACTAAATTTTGCACCTCAGAAGTGTAATACATCTGAAATAATTAGTATTAATTTTGTTGTGTTGAGTACACTCATATAAACAATTAATCATTGTTCCAAAATGGAAAAAAAGTGTTTACACTTTACTGGTTTGATACAGCTTTAAAAAAAAAAAAAAAAAAAAAATATATATATATATATATATTAGTGCTGTCAATCGATTAAAAAATGTAATCGCGTTAATCACAGTCCTGGACTGTGATTAATCATGATTAATCACACATTTAAAATACTAGGATTTACCTGTAAATGTGTTGAAATAAAGAAATGCATGACAAACTAGTTTAAGGAAACATAACCTTTCACACTTCCGCCAGATATGAGACATAATCCTTATAATTCTTTTATCATTATTCATTTGTTTTTATGCAGCCATTATCAGTCTTTATACTGGCAATAAAACGTTTACCAAGCCACATCGCTTCAATCCCAGGATACATTTACCCAACTATTATCAGAAGTATTTCTAAATAAATACAACAAAGCATTTTCTTGCGACCTTACGTGAAGTATTATGACAAAATGCATTATGAAGAAGAATTGGACCTGCTCTGGTGCATTAGAGCTAATATTAGCATCATAAGACAATTTATGAGATTAATACACTTTTACTTAGAACTCACTTCAAACCACCATCGAGTGTTTGTAATAACTTCCTTTTGCGATCACATGTGGAATTTGGTTGTTTACTGTTGTTAAAATATGCTTTTTATAGCCTTTTATATCGCTGCAAAAATGAGCATTTCAGATGTAAGTTACACATTCATCTCAAGAAAATCACATACAAACCATATTCTATCGTAATCGTGTGTTTATTATCTTCTATAATCTATAGTGGCTGTTGTCATGTTTATTTCTGCTGTGTTGTATGCTCTGGCTGAAACGCACGTCGTTTGTGATGATGTTACAAGCGCCTCTCCGTTCTGAAGTTGCCAGGTGTACATTCCAAGTATGATACACATTAGCAAAAGGATCTATTTTAATTTTTAATTGTCTATATACACTTTGGGCAGCCGTGGTATATTATAAAAGTAGCCCAAAAAACGCAACCCTCTGTAATTTTTCCCGCAACTGTATTTTCAAAATAGCCCAACACTGGTTCGCTGTACCCTCATCACACAATGATAGATAACCTTCCGCGCTGCGATGACGGGAAGAAGTTGGGGTCAAACCTTATCAAACGATTAATTTGCATTAAAAAAATATTAACGCGTTAAAATTTTTAGATTAATCACATGCGTTAACGCGTTAATATTGACACCCCTAGTATATATACAGTGTATATATATATATATATATATATATTAGGGCTGTCAATCGATTAAAAAAATTAATCGTGATTAATCGCATGATTGTCATGAGTTAACTCGCGATTAATCACAATTAATCGCACATTTTTATTTTTTCTAAATGTACCTTAAATTAATCCTTTTCAAATTTGTTATACTCTAATCAACATGGGCATGGACAAATATGGATGCTTTATGCAAATGTACACTATATTGCCAAAAGTATTGGGTCGCCCCCTTCTAATGAACAGGTTTGACTACTTTAGTAATTTCTATGAGTACAAATCTTAATGTTTAAGCATATTATGATATTCTAGGGAATTGTGTGCTTCTAATATTATAGCAACAGTTTGGACAGGACTCTTTTCTATTCTAACATGACAATGCCTCTGTCACGGTGCACACAGCAGGGAGAGACGAGGAACACGCAGACGAGGAGATACTTCAAAATAATAGTCTTTAATAACGACATCAAGGTAAGACAGGGCAATGCAGACACACAGAAACACCGGGAATAACGAGTAGACCAGACGAAATGGAATACAACAAACAGGACTTAAATACACCGGGTAATTAACAATCACACACACACACACCTGGAACCGAATAAACTCATAACGACATGAAACGAGGACAGGAAACAAACCATATATGGAAACAAGAGGCGGGAACACAAGACACACACGACAGAGGTCTGACAGCCTCTGTGTAGAAGGCAAGGTTCAAAAAGAAAATGATTGATTCAGTCAGTGTGGAAGAACTTGACTGGTCTGCATAAAACCAAGTCCTAATCCCAGTTTAACACCTCTGGTGTGACTGTAAATGCAGACCTTGAGCCAAAAACTCATCACCAAACACCAGTGACTTGTACATATGGGTTCAGTCATTTTAGACACTTCCAAAACTGTTGCAACACAGATGGAAATACATGAATTATGTTCCCATCGTTGTTGCCACAGATTTGGAAGTGCATTTTTCTGTTCTAAAGAAAGGGGTGCCAATACTTTTGTCTATATAGTGTATGTACAAGTCATTGGTTTTTGGTGATGAGTTTTTGGCTCAAGGTCTGCATTTACAGTCACACCAGAGGTGTTAAACTGGGATTAGGACTTGGTTTTATGCAGACCAGTCAAGTTCTTCCACACTGACTGAATCAATCATTTTCTTTTTGAACCTTGTCTTATACACAGAGACATTGTCATGTTAGAATAGAAAAGGGTCCTGTACAAACTGTTGCTATAATATTAGAAGCACACAATTTCCTAGAATATCATTATATGCTTTAACATTGAGATTTGTACTCTTAATGTTAATCTTAACTCTTATTTGAAATTGCTGAAGTAGTCAAACCTGTTCATTAGAAGGGGGTGACCCAATACTTTTGGCAATATAATTAGGGATGCACCGATACCACTTTTTCCAGTACTCGCCCGATACCGATACTTTTATTTTGGTACTTGCCGATACCGAGTACCGATAGCGATATTTTCATTGCATTTGTAAATTTTTAAAATATTGGGTAAAGAGTATGTATAATGTTAATTGGTTAACTTCACTTATCAAATAGATAGTCAAACCAAAATGTATTCAGACACCTTCAACATTTCTCACATTATCACTGTTTATTCGCTATGGTTTATGGTAATAAAATATGACAAGAACTCAGAGTTAAACTGTGTCAGAACAAATTCAGCTTGATAATGTCAGATAACTTTGATAGAAAGGTATGTGATGGATTACAATCAACCAAAATATTCAGACAGCTGTTAGTATGGCAATATTTATACAACTATCAATACTTTGTCGGGCAACACTTGCAACCCTTCATGCAAACCTGAATGAGTTTTTTTCCCAGACTCAGTCTGAATAATTTTTGGTTCCAATTTTTTATCAATTTTATTGGTAGTCCACTGTATGAAGAATTTTTGGATTTAATATGTCACAGTTTACTTTATTTTGCTATCCTCACTTACATAAATGAACTATAGTGTCCTGCACCCACTAGTAAAATATATAAATTATATTTGGTCTCTGAATAATTTTTGGTTTGACTGTACATCCTTTGGTTATTTTCACAGTTAATTATGCACATTAAAATGTATTTGTACAAGTTTTTGTTACTTTCACTGTTCGTTTTTTTGCTCTATGGTACATCATCTTTAATTTAACAGCATTAGAGCTGCTCCACTGCAGCGGCTCAGTGCTGTAATCAGGTGCTTTGCTGAAATAATGCAGGGAACCACTCGTTATAAATCTCCTAACTGTGATATTTTCAGAAATAGAAGTCGCATTTTTCTTTTCATCTGAAACATGCTGCGATTTATATTCCAAAGCCACTCATATAATGCAGAATCACTCATGAAGCAAGCAAAACGCGCGCACGTATTTGTACTGGTGCAGAATGAGAGGGACAAGTACAGAACAGCCTCGCGCATTTCAAACAGGCTGTTAGTTTCACTTTCGCCAGAAAGTCGTGTAGCCTATGCTTAAGGTTGAAAATAAATAAAGTTTATAGTGAATGCCCCTATCAATTGTCTTATATTTACGATTTAGTTTTAATCCAGATAATGCGTGCTAAGTGAGCGAACATCAATAAAGATCACACCACAGAAGAGCGCGCGCTCTCTCTCTCTCGCTCTCTCTCCCTCCCTACAGTTAAGTAACTTGTGCATTGCTTTACTTACTTGTTTTTGACATATCCGACAGAACTACAAACTTTCCAGTGATGTCTGTGAGAAAGGGATATTCACTCGACGAGCTCGCGCATCTGTGCCGGCGCGCGCGCAATCCACACAGCGCTTTGCTTTTCAGCTCGCGCACATCAGCAATAAAGGCATTAATACTGAATGTTTAACATCATTCATTGCATACATCTGCTTCGTAGACATCCTTAATCTCTAATAACCCAATTCTGCTGCCTGTTATTCTGTTGTGTGTTTCTTTGTCTGAATATGGCACTTATCACATGCTGTGTGGTATCAGCATTTGGTATCGGGGCATTTTAACGAGTACGAGTACGAGTACGAGTACATGAGCTCAGT
This sequence comes from Schizothorax lantsangensis, assembly GCA_027422415.1. Taxonomy (NCBI): domain Eukaryota; kingdom Metazoa; phylum Chordata; class Actinopteri; order Cypriniformes; family Cyprinidae; genus Schizothorax; species Schizothorax lantsangensis. Next base: position 107,496 of record JAPDDO010000169.1, on the reverse strand, counting down.
ATCGGGCCCGATACCAGTATCGGTATCGGTGCATCCCTAAATATAATGTATGTTTATTATTATTGAAACCATAGTCAACATAGAGCATGAAGAGTAGACATGTTTCAAAGGTCATAGATGTTTTTCAAAGAACTTGTTCATGTCTATTAGACATGAAAAAATAAATACCAGGTTCCCATTACTTCTCTTTCTCTGCACTGAGCAATTTACTTACACAAACATGTTTACATTTTTGCACACAGGGCAGCTCTTCTTCTGAACATGCAAAATGTACATGTATTATTTATTATTACATTTGTTTCCCTATCTTTGCCCACATACTGTATTTTGATGAAGCTAAATTCTCAATTAAACTGGTATATTTTACTGTTTCTGTTGTCAGACAACGGAATGAATATGAAATAGTGACTGAAACACGACCCATTAAGACATAACCAGCTCTCCCTTCCAAGATGTTCATCTGCACAAAAAAATCCTGATAATCACACAGTCGTCTGATGAAATCAAATACACATAAGATAAAGACAATAGCTGTGCTGTGATTTCGGCTATACTTGCATGTAAAATTAGAGAAGCAACATAATATCTGTTTTTAACTGAATTAAAGCACTGCTCCTCTCTCTGCTGAGCAGACGCAGAGAGAGAGAAAGAGAGAGAGGTGTGCGCGCGCTGAACAGAGCAGACGCAGAGAGAGCGAGAGAGAGAGGTGTGTGCCTGCGCTGGGAGAGCAAGACCTTGCGCTCGCACGGCAGTACCGGAGAGTCTCAAAAACTAGGTTTGGGTGCTTTTTTGAAGGGAAAAAGGTCGCCAAAGGGGTCTGCAATGTTGCTAAGTATACAACACTGTGCATCTCCATTTCTCCAACTATGGGTTGGGCCAAGGGTCAAACCGGAAATACGCGCTGCGTTAAAAAAATTAGTGCCGTTAAAATTATTATAAAATTAAGTTATTAACGCGTTAACTTTGACAGCACTAATATACAGTATATATATATATATATATATATATACACACATATATATATATACACACACACACATTCATATACATATACGTATATATATATATATATATATATATATATATATATATATATGTATATGTACTGTATATACAGTCATGGTCAGAATTATTGGCACCCTTGGTAAATATGATCAAAGAAGGCTCTGAAAATAAACCTGCATTATTAATCCTTTTGATCTCTTATTTAAAAAAAATCACAAAAATCGAACCTTTCATTGAACTAAAACAATTGAAAATGGGGGAAAATCTCATTATGAAATAAATGTTTTTCTCAAATACACGTTGGACACAATTATTGGTACCCCTAAAAATTCATATTCACAATTTTGAGCACTCCAGGGGGATTATGAACATGAAATTATCCAGCCATGGCTTCCTGTTTCACAGAAATATAAATAGGAGGGAAAACAAAGTCCAAATTCCCTTAATCATCCATCACAATGAGAAAAACCAAAGAATATATTTCTGATGTGCTGCAAAAGATAATTGAGCTTCACAAATTAGTGAAGTGGCTTTAAGAAAAGAGCTAGAGCAGTGAAAATTCCCATTTCCACCATCAGGGCAATAATTAAGAATTTCCAATCAACAGAAAATTTATAAATCTGCCTGGAAGAGGACGTGTGTCTATATCGTCCTAATGCACGGTGAGAAGGAGAGTTTGAGTGGCCAAAGACTCTTCAAGGACCACAGCTGGAGAATTGTAGAGAAAGGTGGAGTTTCGGGGTCAGAAAGCCTTAAAAAAAGAGTCAAACAGCCCCTACATCACCACATGTTGTTCGGGAGGGTTTAAAAAAAATTCTCCTAGCTTATCCAAAAACAATCTCCAGCATATTCAGTTATCAGACACGACTGGAACTTCAAATGGGACTGGCTTCTGTGGTCAGATGAAACTAAAAAATGAGCTTTTTAGCAGCAAACACTCAAGATGGGTTTGGTGAACACAGGGATAAAAATGAAATATACTGCTGTATTTTTTATGTTGTGGGCCTATATTTCTGCTGGAGGTCCTGGACATCTTGTTTAGATACATGGCATCATAGATTCTATCAAATACCAACAGATAAAAAATCAATAAGTGACTGATTCTGTTAGAAATCTTATAATGGGCCATGTTTGGATCTTCCAACCGGACAATAATCCAAACACAAACCTCAAAAACAACACAAAAATGGATCACTGGGCACAAAACCAAGCTTCTGCTGGCTATTCCAGTCCTCTGACCTGAACCCTGTAGAAAATGAGTGAGGTGAACTGAAGAGAAGAAGCTGTGAATCTGAAGGATCTGGAGAGATTCTGGATGAAGGAATGGTCTCTGATCTCTTGTCAGGTGTTCTCTAACCTCATCGGGCATTATAGGAGAAAATTTAGAGCTGTTAAACTGGCAAATGGAGGTTTCAAAAAGTATTGAATAAAAGGGTGCCGTTAATTGTGGCCAATGTGTATTAGAGAAAAACATTTATTTCACAATGATATTTCCCCCCCCATTTTAAATTCTTACTCTCCAATGAAAGGTTAGATTTTTGTGATTTTTTTAAATAAAAGATCAAAAGGACTAACAATGCAGATTAATTTTCACAGCCTTCTTTGATCATATTTACCAAGGGTGCCAATAATTCTGAGCACGACTGTATATACGTATATGTGTGTGTATATATATATATATATATATATATAGTTACATGTGCTTTCAATTTTCTTTCTTTTCTAAAAGTCCATTTTTCATAGCTGTTAGTATAAGCAGACACATAGACTATGACTATTGAGGTTCTTGTTTTCAAAACCTAAAAAATGTAATTGTTGTAAAAGAGTAGTCACACTTGAGTTGTTCTTGGTCAAAATTAACACTTTCCAAAGTGTTGAGAAGTGAAGTACAATACAAGAAGTGCTGCAGTTTTTTTTTGGATTCTTGTTATTTATCTATGTATCACAGTCAACTGAAAGTCATAAACATTTAACTTCTGCTGATCTGTTTCACCTTCAATCTATTTCTGTAATAATACACAAGTGCTTTTAGTAAAGTGCTATTGCAATTAATGAAAGAGAGTTAATTTAACAAAAATGAAGAGTCAAGTGTTCAACTAAAGGAAACTCCAATAACCATAATGGTTACTTCAAATTAAACGTTCAGGGGTGCGTTTCCCAAAAGCATTGTTAGCTAGCTATGGCCATAAGTTCCATTGAACTCTATTGGTAACGACAGAACTTGCGTCCATGGTTGCTTTTGGGAAATGCACCCCAGATTGTCACCTAGCTAAACCTCTGTTTAATCTCAAGTACTTTTGTACAACCCCAGTTCCAGAGAAGTTGGGAAGTTTTGTAAAATGCAATAAAATCAAGAATCTGTGATTTGTTCATTCTCTTTAACTTTTATTTAATTGACAAAAGTACAAAGAAAAGTTTTCACTGACCAACGTAAATGTATTTTGTAAATATGAAGACATTTTTTTGTGACGGCTGCAACACATTCCAAAAAAGTTGGGTCAGTGGCAAAATAAAAGTGAAAAGGTTATAGAATATCCACGTTAAACTGTTTTGAAACAGTTCACAGTAAGCAGGTGAAATGGTAATAGGTCACGGTATCATGTTTGGGTATAAAAGGAGCATCTCCGTCTTTGCAAGCAAAGCTGGATCATGGCTCATCACTTTGTGCCAAATTTCAAGTGTCAAATCAAAAATCACATTTCGCAATGCAAAATTTAAAATAATTTAGGTCTTTCACCAAGTACCATACATAAAATTGTGAAAAGATTCAGGGAATCCAGAGAAATCACGGTACATGTAGGGCAAGACAGGAAACCTGTTGAATGTGCTTGATCTTTGAGCCCTCAGATGGCATTGCATAAGAAACCGTCATGCCGTCATGTTAAATATAGCCACATGGGCTCAGGAGTACTTCAGAAAACTTCAAGAAATGCAACTTGAATATCTGTTACTCTAGGAGAAAGCTATACATCAATTCTATGCAGCGATGCTGCCGGCTTCTCTGGGCCAGAGCTCATCTCAGATAGTCAAAAATACAGTGAAAATGTGTGCTGTACTCAGACGATTCCATATTTCAACTTTTTTCTGCGAAAAATGGATTTCAAGTACTCAGTCCCAAAGACCAAAGGGACCATCCAGACTTTCATTAGCGACAAAAGCAAACATCTGTCATGGTATGGAGGTGCAGCAGAGCAAACAGCATGGGTGACTGACGATATGTGCGAAGGTACTATTGACATGGAGGCATATACTGGGATTGTACAGAGACATATACTGTCATCAGTATGATGTCTTTCATGGGAAGTCCATGGTTAATTATATCAAGACAATGCCAGCTCTCATTCTACATGTGCTACAACAGCGTGGTTTCGTAGACTCCGAGTGAATGTGCTAGACTGGCCTACCTGCAGTCCAGATCTGACTCCTGTTGAAAATGTATGACCAGTCGTGAAAAGGAGAATCGGACAACGACAATCACAGAGTTTCTGAAGTCTTGTATCAAGCGAGACTGGACAAAAATTTTGCTTACAAAACTTTAACCATTAGTATCCTCAATTCCCAAACAATGAAATGTTGTAATTAAAAGGACTGTTGATGTGACGTGTTAAATGTGCCTCTTTCCCAACTATTTTGGAGTGTGTTGCAGCCATCAAAATAAAAATTTCTTCATATTTACAAAATACATTTACGTTGGTCAGTGACAACTTTGGAAATCTTTTCTTTGTGGTTTTGTCAATTACATAAAAGTTAAAGAGAATGAACAAATCACAGATTCTTGATTTTATTGCATTTTACAAAACGTCCCAACTTCTCTGGAATTGGGGTTGTAAATAAACAAGACCAGAGGCTTAAAGGGATTTTCTGCAATTGATAGTTGTCATTCTGAGTTTTAAAGACAGTAACAAGTTTAACAATTTGCTAAAACAGACTTCATGATATTTATGGATTTTAGCTGAAGTGCTTTTGAAGAGGGTGAAATAGTACAATACAAGCTGAGCAGCATCTGAACAAAGCCCTGGCAATCTAAAGAAATTCCAGTCTTTCCATGTCAGCCATAAAACTATTGGATTGTTGTTTAATTGAAAAAATGATACAACAATTACAAGCTACCTTTTGCTTTGTGTAATAAATGAATTTGGGGGTTTTGTGTTTTAATGTACTGTAAGTTACCAGTTGTAGGTTTTGTGCTTGCACTCCTGGCTATCAGTAATTAAATAAGAGACAGAAGTCAAGTCAAGTCTTCTTTATTATCAATTCTTCCACATGTACAGCACATACATACAGAGAATTGAAATTGCGTTACTCTCAGACCCTAGTAAATATTAAATATTACCTATACTTTGGGTTATTTCCCAAAGTTGCATCCTTGATATCTCTGAAGAGACATTAGTTTTGAGTGGGAAAATGTTTCTTTGTCTCGTCTGACACCTTATTTGCATGTTTATGGGGGTCTGGAGGATTTGTGCAGTATTAAACCAAAATTTATTAAACAGTATGATGCAAGTTATGGCAACATACTATACATCATTATTTAGGATATCAAAAGAAGGTAATTTCAATACCGTTTTACAAAGTGAATGAAGTTGCAGTCTTATCTTCCTGGTGTGTTTTAGATGCCTTGGTAACCAGGGGCCTGGTTCTGTCTGGCTGTTAGTTGCAGTTCAGGTGTAGTTCACAGAACTTTACTACATAGTTTGCTTGTTGGGTGAGAAGTATTGTGGATTATTTGTTAAATATAACAAATAATTGCATGTCTGATCTGTCTTAGACACTACAATCCCCAGGAGTGTACTCATCTTGATCTTCCCATGCCAAAAAGTAAAGAGAAAACACCTCCTATTTTATTAATTTTTAGGAATTAATCAAAAGTTGTCTGAATTCCAGGGTTGATGCAGCCTCTCGGTACTCCAGGTTAAAAACAGAAAGAAATGAAGACGACAGCCAGAAAATATGTGAAGTTATCCTATTTCTATTTAATTTAATTAAAAAAAAAATTATGTCTTGAGTAGAATCTCCTAAAAGACCAATTTGTAAATTTGACTTTAAAGAGCAGAATTATCTTTTAGACCCAAGAAAGAAATTGTTTAGACCCAAGTGAAGAAGCTGAGTTTTGAAGAACTAGAGCACCCTCCTTCCTTTTCCAGCAATGCATTCTCTTAGTCTTTCTTTAGGCTCGAAGTGCAGTGCTGTACTAAAAACTTCTTCATAAGAAGGAATGGCTATTCTCTTTTAAATTCATGTACACTAAATGAAGGTGTGGAGTTTATTACACTGTGCTGTCTTAAGTTAGGGCCATCAAATCACTTTTACACAGTCTGCTCAGCTTGCTCATTCCTGACAGAACCAGCGTAAGGTATGTTTTGCATGCTGGGACCAGTATGGGATGCTGGTTTCTGGTTTGCTGGTTCCCAGCACAAGATGCTGGTTTGCATGCTGGGACCAGCTTGGAATGCTGGTGTGCTGATCTTTTGGGTGCTGGTCTGGTCTGGTCTGAAAAAATATTGTATTATACTATTGTATGTACTTTATAAGTACTAATAAACAGCCAAAAAATGGAAATGGAAAAAAAAAAAGATAAAAATCGAAAATGCAAATGCTGAGGTTGAAGCAGCTATGGAAATGCTAGGTACAGACCCTCCACTTTCTAGAACATTCAAATTAACGTTTTTATTTTTAAAAAAATCTAAGAAAATATGACCAACAGAAAAAAGATATGGACACATATCGGATAAGGAAGAAAAATGAATAAGGCTTTTGTTTAGAGTAATAACCAAATGACAGAATAGAAGGACAGAAACTCATGTCTAAAATAAGAATAATTTATTCTTTAATCACAGTTAGACTAAGATGTTAATATTGCTTAAAGTGATAGTTCACCCAAAAATGAAACTTTACTCACCCTAACTGTGAATACTCTAACATGTTAACATGGGCATGAGAAAAAATAAGTCAAGTCACCTATATTTATATAGCGCTTTATACAATACTGATGTGTCAAAGCAGCTTTACAGTGTCAACAGGAAATTAGTTTGTCAATAATGCAAGAGGACAATAACAAAGAGTAATTTTGCAGCTAAAGATGCTTCAGTGATGTCATCATCTAGTTCAGCTGTCTTCCAATAGTGTCTGTGCAATTAGTCAAGCGTCCCCAACTAAGCAAGCCAAAGGCGACAGCGGCAAGGAACCAAAACTCCATCGGTGACAGAAATGGAGAAAAAACCTTGGGAGAAACCAGCCTCAGTTAGGAGGCCAGTTCTCCTCTGGCCAGACGAAACCAGGCTGCAACACATGTCAGATTGAGCAGAGGACTCGTCTGGTTCCCGTGGTCTTGTGCTGAGGGACTGCACTGCATACAAACTGCAAACTGAGAATGTATGTACCTGGTGTAATGCTGCAGTGCATTCTGAATGCCACCAATCAATCAAATCAATTTAATAAATTATGAGCTGAATAGACTTGGTATTTTCTTTTGTTCTTACTGTTCTTTTGTAGAGCACAGTCAAATATTGACCTATTTTTTTCCGAAACTAGTTTGCCTTTTTAATTCAGATTCTGTCTGTGCAATGAATTCAATGAAGAGGAAACTGTTGTTGCATACATATGACACAAATCAGATGTTCAATCATGTTTATCAATGCTCAACTCTTCCGTGAGCACTGCATCCTGTTTCCATGCAAATTTTATGTGCTTTCACTGTTATCTTATATCCCTCCATGTTCTAACATGTACTATTTTGGACAATGTTTGAAACTTTCTCATGTTATTGCCCCCTTGATGAATTGCTTGTTGTTTTCCTCGTTTTTAATTCCCTTTGGATAAACGTGTATGTTAAAGGAACTTTGCTGCTGTTACCATGGTACCATGGGTGTCCATATTACGCAGCGCCTGAAAATAGTCCCCAGCTATAATCATAACTAATTACCTAGGGACTACTTTCAGGCGCTGCGTAATATCATTGTGCCTGCTGCACTCATGGTACGGCAGCAAAGTTCCTTGATTATTACGCCGGAATGAGAGTATAGTTCCTAGCCATATCGGCCTAGAAAATCACAACTTTTCATTTTCCGTCAGTCTTAGTACACGATGTAACTACAGAAGAATCAAGTTTTAAATAGGAAAAATATCGAAACTCTTTGGTCTTTTTTGAGCGAGATGCTAACGGTCTAATCAGATTCAATGATCTATGCTAAGCTACGCTAAAAGTGCAACCGCCAGACCCGGAGATTGGCTGAATGGATTCAAAAACGGTAAAACTCAACTGTTTAACTCTTGGGGAGTTGGAAAATTAGCCTATTTTCAAAAAAAGTGGAGTGTTCCTTTAATGATTAAATTATATTTATGCTATTTTTCAAGACCGGGCCTAAGATACTCATCTTGTGGGTGTCAAGGCACATTTCTGAAAGCATGCACATACTGTACCAAGATGTGTTGCATACTCATCTATTAGATTTTATATTCTTCAATAAATAGAGCAGTATTTCAGCTAGATACTCTTCACAGACTACAGGTGTGTACAAATATTCATGCTTCTGTTTTTTATATAGCAAATTCTGGTTTTTAAATGATTTAACAGGGCATAATATTCAGCTTACATACATATAATAATAAATTAGTTTAACAAATTCTGCAAATATTACTACATTGTTTAAGACATTTTGTTGTCAGCAGATAACTATCTTTGGTTGAGATCTTCTGAGTGAGTGTGAGTAAGTGAGTGACGTGTAGCCAAGTATGGTGTCCCATACTAAGAATTTGTGCTCTGTATTTTACCCATCCAAGTGCACACACAGAGTAGTGAACATACACACACCCGGAGCACTGGGCAGCCATATTTCTGCGGCACCACGGGAGCAGTTGGGGGTTACAGATTCCAGGTGCGCAAAATTTTTCAATTAACAATTTTTAAAGTAGACTAGAGTAAACTTATTCACTTTTTATAGGTGAAGAATTTAGCTAATTAATTATAGTTTAAGTTAATTTTTGTAATATTTTCAGGAACTTTAATAATTATTTGCCATTAACACTAATGATCAGATAAGCTAGCACAAAATTTTAACATGGGCAAAATTGTCAATTTATGAGTAAAATTAAGCCTGTGGTTAACATAACTTGACGATACTTTGACATTTTGTTCTACAGCGTAAATTACACATACACATGCTGAAAATGCAAAACAGTTATGAAACAGTTATGTTTATTTTTTAATATTTATGTTTCTAATAAATAACTAGATAAGACAGTTTGGGGTGTGAGTTTGTGCACAAAGGAAACCAGGGATTCCCTTTTAAAGATTCACTCAACACTGCATCAGAGTTGAAACTCTAGGTGTGATGATTGTCTGAAATTCATATACAATCGTGCCAGTTCATTGGCTAGTAGTAGTGATGGGAAGTCCAGGGGCCGTATGTATAAAGCCGCTCAGAGTAAAATTGTAGTCTTAAGTGTGTCAAAATTCTAAGTATGACGTAATTTTACTCCTATTCTTAGACTAAAGAATAAGTGTGATTCATAAAGATTCCTAAGTGTTAAGACTAGGTCTCCTAACCTAGTTAGGAGTAACAAGATGGCAGTACAGAGGAGGAGACCGCGCACTTTCCAAGAACGAAAGAACGTGTTGGAATTATATGATGACAGGGAGTTGATAAAACGGTACAGACTTGATCGTCAAGGTATTCTTTTTGTTACTGACCTAGTCAGAAATTCCATAACTCCTCAAACTCTACGAAACAATGCTTTAACTGCAGAACTGAAGGTAATAATGACTCTGTGTTTTTTGGCAACTGGAAAAATGCAGCAGTGCACCAGTGATGACTTGGGCCCATCACAGTCCACAGTCAGAAGGGTCTTAAATGGCACTATCGCAGCACTAACCACCCCAAACATAGTTAGACTGCTTGGCAAACTTACATTTTGGGTAAGAAAAACTTGTAGACAATAAGCAACAATTAACAAATTTGTGTTCACACACTTTTATTTACTCAAACATATGTTCAATCATTGAGCATTCTTTAATCACTTCAGTTTTAGTGTGTACTATTCACTTTGAACTTCCAACAACTTGGAATTTATTTTTTTAAGAGACTCAATGTCATCTTCAGGGGCTACAGTCTGTGCAAACTATGTGTCTTGTGAAGCAGAAGCCTCTTCTTGAGGACACAGGAAGACATCCTGAGATGTGGTGCAATGTGGCACGTCAGATGGCCCAGCTCCATCAGCATGCAGAAAATATTAAACAGTGCAAACACGTTTATTCAATCCGATGTGGTGTGTTTTTTTTTTTTCAGTGTCCATAGATTAAAGTAAGAGTTACAAGAAAGAATATGAGGACAAAATACATTTATATATTTTTTGTTTGTAGTTTATTAAGAATATATCTAGCTATCACACAAAATAACTTGAGATTCACTTGTGAGTGCAGTTAAATAGTTTATTAGGATCAATCAAAGCTGACTTTTTAGCATCATTACTCCAGTCACATGATCCTTCAGATCCTTCTTTATCATCACTTGTGTGCTATATAAAAGTTTTAATTTCTGTATATACTGACTCCAAGCTTTTGAATGGTATAGTGTATATTGTTACACTTGGAGTAAGACTGGAGTAATGATGCTGAAAATGTAGCTTTGTAGCTTAGTTTGTAGCTGTGTTCCAGGTTCCTGAGTGGGCTGCTTATTTGCATTGGCTCACTTTGCAACAGGTTCTTTGCACTGTTATCCTCACATCTGAAATAAAAAGTAAGCATGCTGTTTACACAAACTACATTATTAACATTATTGTGATGGTCACTGATACTAGTACTAATTTATAGAAAAAAAGAACACAATTACCACATAGCACACATATTTTACCTTGCAGTAAATAAATCAAATTAAAGTAACATCTGTAAAATGTCATTCAGACCTGCAACACATTCCAAAAAAAGTTGGGACAGTAAAGCATTTACCACTTTGTAATGTTGCCATTCCTTTTCACAACACTTAAAAGATGTTTAGGGACTGAAGACACCAAGTGATGAAGTGTTTCAGGTGTAATTTTGTCCCATTCTTCCTGCAAACAAGTCTTAAGGTGGGCAACAGTACAGGGTCTTTGTTGTTGCATTTTGCGCTTCAAAATGTGCCACACATTCTCTATTGGAGACAGGTCAGGACTGCAGGCAGGCCAGTCGAGTACCCGTACCCTCTTCCTCCGCAGCCAGGACTTTGTAATGTGTGCAGAATGTGGTTTTGCATTGTCTTGTTGAAATATGCATGGACGTCCCTGGAAAAGATGTCTTCTTGAAGGCAGCATATTGTGCTCCAAAATCTCTGTACTTTTCAGCATTAATGGTGCCATCACAGAAGTGCAAGTTACCTTTGCCAAGGGCACTGACACAACCCCATACCATGACAGACCCTGGCTTTTGGACTTGTTGCTGGTAACAGTCTGGATGATCATTTTCTTCTTTGGTCCGGAGCACACGGCGTCCATTCCTCCCAAAAAATACCTGAAATACTGATTCATCTGACCACAGTACACGTTTCCACTGTGTGATGGTCCATCCCAGATGCCTCCGAGCCCAGAGAAGTCGACGGCGCTTCTGGACACTGTTAACATAGGGCTTCCTTTTGGCACAGTACAGTTTTAACTGGCATTTGTGGATGTAACTACGTATTGTGGTACTTGACAAAGGTTTGCCAAAGTAGTCCTGAGCCCATGTGGTGATATCGCTTATAGATGAATGACGATTCTTGATGCAGTGCCGCCTGCGGGATCGGAGATCACGGTTGTTCAGCTTAGGCTTGCGCCCTTGTCCTTTACGCACTGAAATTCCTCCAGATTCCTTGAATCTTTTAATTATGTTATGCACTGTTGAAGGTGAAATATCCAAATCTCTTCCCATCTGTCTTTGAGGAACATTGTTTTTAAACATTTCAATAATTTTCTCACGTATTTGTTGGCAAACTGGCGATCCTCTGCCCATCTTTGCTCCTAAAGGACTAGACCTTTCTTGGATGTTGCTTTTGTACCAAATCATAATTACAATCACCTGTTGACATCAACTGTTTCAAATCACATCATTATTTAATCAATTTACCTCATTACTAGCCCTAAATTGCTCCTGTCCCAACTTTTTTTGGAATGTGTTGCAGGTCTGAATGACAGGAAAGGATGTATATTTACAAATGACATGAAGTTGACCAGACAAAACATGAAATATTTTGTGTTCATATTGTCTGCAATGAAATACAAGTCAAAGTAAATTTAGAAATCACTACTTTCTTTTTTTATTTGCGTTTTCCATACTGTCCCAACTTTTTCTGATTTGGGTTGTACTATTTAGAGTAATGTAAAAAAAATATACAAATGTTGTACCCTTTCAAAACACTTCACACGCATTTCTTTAGTTTCAACGCTTTAGGGAAACTCTGAAATACTGAAGAATGATTGAATAATGTTTGTGAACACTACTTTGAACAAATGCATTTTAGCCCACCAAAATGGGCAGAGCCATTCAGAATGCCATTTAATCATAATCTTTATTTATCAGAATCTCTTCTTTTTGTGATTGAAAAGAAGTCTGTGGAAGAGCCCCATCAGCGGTTTAATGGTACCTAATGTATGAGATCTTCAGTGCTTCTTCCTTTTGGCCATCCAGCTAATTTTATGAACAAATTTAACTTTTTTAGAACAAATTTCATCAGTGGTTATTGCAAAATGCAGCACCACAGATGTGGTATATCATTCTGCATGCCTTGGATAAGAACAGTGAGTGCATCGCTTGCCTGGGCTATGGCTACATTGAAGCCTCAACCACCAAAACAAACTGCTCTCACTGCAAAAGCATAAGTCTCGCCACGCTGTGCTCGTGGATCGCTGTCTTTCATTAAAGTGGTCCGCCCCTTGTACTCCAGTTCTCTTCTTGTCAGGAACCTCGGTGAAAGAAATGGTGGAATCAAGGTGTCAAGCAGGTGGGTGTGAGCGAGTTATTGCCACCTCTGGTCCCTCAGAGCCTGGTTCCTCAAGCCTGGTTTATACTCGCTGCGTCCGCACGAGTGCAAAGGTGCACACGGCGAAAATGACATCATCATGGAGTGGGCGGCCGTAGTGCACGAGGCCTCATTTTGCGTGGCGGTGTGCACAGAATTTTTTGTAACTTTCTGTGCGGTTTTGCTTACAAAGATGCACAACTTAAGGGGTGTATTCCAGGAAGCAAGGTTAACTTACTATCTGCTAAACCCTGAACTCTCGGTTGATTAAAGGGGTCATATGATGCGATTTCAAGTTTTCCTTTCTCTTTGGAGTGTTACAAGCTGTTTATTCATAGATAAGATCCCTGAAGTTGCAAAGACTAAAGTCTCAAAACCAAATAGATATTCTTTATAAAAGTTAAGACTTGACCACGCCCCCCTAAAACGGCTAATTTAAACACCACATGTCTACGTCACTGTGTGGGAAGATTTGCATAACACCACCCAAATGTATATGCAAAGAAAGAAGGCAGAACTATTATTCTCGTTGTAGTATTTTTGTTGCCGCCGGTGCCATGTCCTGGAGACACTGTGTTTCGTTGTGAAAGTGAAAGTACTTTGTTTGTCCTTCAAAAGAGGATACAACTGGAAATCAGTGGTTAAGTTGTATTTACAACACTGTTCCAGAACAGTTCAACCCAAATATTAGAGTGTGTGCAGCACATTTTACGGAGGACTATTTCCTGAGCCTGGGAGAGTAGCCTACAACGCCAGCTGTGCACAAAGGTTGTTTCTATAAAGTGGGGCAATTCCAACTTTGCATGAAAAGTCTGGTGCTTCTGACTCACAGCCTGTAAGTATGTTTTCTTATCTGAAGAATTTGCCACTGACAATTCAAACGATTTGAGCAGAATTTTGAGCAGTGTAGAGTAGTGCTTGTTGTTCGACAAACTTTGTAAGCTTTGTTAACATGCTAACCGACCAAGCCACTGAAACGGTAACAATAAGGACATTCTCTAATCAGAAACCGTGGGTGGACAGTACAATCCCTGCTGCGGTTAACCAACGCACTGCCGCATACAACGCCGGTCTTTTATCAGGAAACATGAGCGAGTACAAAGCATCGTGCTATGCTCTCCGACGGGCAGTTAGAGCTGCTAAACTCCGATACAGGGAGAGAATTGAGTCACATTTTCAGCTCAATGACTCCCGACGCATGTGGCAGGGACTGAAGACCACATGTTCCTCTGGAAATAACTCCTCCGCCGAGGTGAGAGCAGATCCATTGTTGGCCGAAGAGTTAAACACCTTCTACAGCCGCTTTGAATGTAATGGCTGCGCGACTCTGCCGATCAGCGCATCAGGAAGCAGCAGACAGAGCAGCGATGATGATCATGTTATCACCATGTCGGAGGACGAGGTTCGGAGGGAACTAAGGAGAGTGAACGTCAGGAAAGCCGCCGGACCTGATGGGATTACTGGCTGCGTTCTGAGGTCTTGCGCCGATCAGCTTGCTGGTTTGTTTACTTCCATCTTTAATGAGTCCCTTGCTACCTCTGTGATTCCCACCTCATTTAAGAAATCTGTCATCATCCCTGTGCCTAAGAACAGTAAACCCTCTTGCCTGAATGACTATCGTCCAGTTGCCCTCACATCAACAGTCATGAAGGTTTTTGAGAGACTTTTAAAGAAACACATATGCTCCTCCATCCCTGCTACTTTGGACCCTCTTCAGTTAGCCTATCGCCCAAATAGGTCTACTGATGATGCCATCTCTCAGGTACTGCACTCTTCCCTCACACATATTGACAGCAAAAATGGCAACTATGTCAGACTGCTATTCATTGACTATAGCTCAGCTTTCAACACTATAGTCACCACCAAGCTAGCTGTCAAACTCTCAGACCTCGGCCTAAACACTTCTCTCTGTGACTGGATTCAAGACTTCCTCACCGGCAGACCACAAGTGGTGAAAATGGGCCAGTTCACCTCAAACTCCATCACCCTGAATGTAGGAGCCCCACAGGGCTGTGTCCTGAGTCCCCTGCTCTACTCTCTCTACACACACGACTGTGTGTCCTCTCACAGCTCCACTTCTATTGTTAAATTTGCTGATGATACTGTGGTTCTGGGCCTCATTTCCAACAATGATGAGACCGCATACTTGGGTGAGGTAGAGAGACTTACATCATGGTGCCAGGACAACTGTCTCTCTCTCTGAACATGAGCAAAACTAAAGAGCTGATTGTAGACTTCAGGAAGAGACAGCAGCGGCCCTACACTCCTATTATGATCAGCGGGACCCCTGTGGAGAGGGTGAGCAGCTTCAAGTAAATCGGTGTAAACATCTCTGAGGACCTGACTTGGACTGCACACATTCAAACACAGGACAAGATAGCCAGGCAAAGACTGTACCATCTGCGACAGCTGAGGAAATTCAGGGTCTCACCAGCAATCCTGAAAACTTTCTATTCAGGGGCCATAGAAAGTGTATTGACTCAGTGCATCTCAGTGTGGTATAGTAAACGCCTCAAATCAGCTCTGCAGAGAGTCGTGCGCTTAGCTGAGCGCATCTCAGGGTCTGCCCTCCCCTCTCTGCAGGACATCTACTTCAAACGCTGCAAAAGCAGAGCTGCAAAAATAATCAAGGACTCAAATCACCCCAGTAACCGTCTTTTCATCACACTGCCATCTGGCAAGCGCTTCAGGAGCATGATGGCAAAAACTGAGAGACTGAGGAGGAGCTTCTTCCCTCAGGCCACCAGGCTCCTAAACTCAGTCTCATAACATCTACAGGACTCAATTTAACCTGTTAACCTGCACCAGGACGCGGGCGCACTGAGAGCTCTTTGTTTGCACACGTCATTGTTTCAAACAGATAAAGTAAAACAGGACAAAATGAATCTTGACAAACTATATATCATTTTGAAGGTCTAAGCCTCTAGCATCGACGACAGATCGCTGTTTTTCGATAGAAAGCTTATACGGAATGTATTTGCTAAATTTGTGTAAGCAGTACACATCAAAACATGTATAAAAATCCCCGCAGTACATACCAGATTCATCCTGATAACGACACTCAAACGTATCCACTGCTGTAAATCCTGGTTTAGTTTGAAAGATAAGAGTCCAGTGAACAACATTCCATCGAGCACTTTTAGTCCAAAGAAACAACAACGTTGTAATTTAGATCGTTAATCCTTTGTTTACGTCTCATCTCTTGAGGGAGAGTTATTGTTTGTGTCCGTTATGGAACAAATTACGCTCAAAAACAGCGTCTTGGTGGTAAAAAACAGCACGATTTTGTAGCAGGCAATGTCCCAAACAGAATGAAATCATCAAAAAAAAAAAAAAGTCAAAGATACACGGAAGATTGTTTATTTGAATTCTGGCGCTCCCTCGCGACGGCGCATGACGCACGCTGTGACGCACCTGTCATCTGATGGGGGCGTAACTTAGCGATCTTTTTAACACAAAAAACATTTCTTTTTTTTCTTCTTCAGCAGTTTTCATATATGTTTGCGTGTTTTGTGGAGAATGTGCCTGTATCAGTATGATTAACATCTCTATGGCTGATAATCAGCATGTAATTACTGACTGTTCACAGATATCAGTGTGAATGCAGTCTATATAAAAGGCCATTATAATGTGAATATTGACTATATTGGGCAGCAATCAGTAGGATTAGCATCTGTATGAATGATCGTCAGCATGTGATTACTAATGTATGAGCAGGAGAGCATCTGTTTGTCATGAAATCAGTATGTAATTAAGTTATTTTTTTTTATTATTATTGTTTTTTTTTCATCACTCAGTATGTCAGGAGCTGTTACCATTTTAAGTTAGTTAGTCATTTTCAGCTGTGATTCCCAATATGGGGGGTGCAGGTTAACAGGTTAATAAACTGTAAAAACATTCATTATTCTCCATCATCCGCATTGCTGCTATGTGTACATACCCGGTACAACCTGTTTGCACATTCCTCTTGCACATCCCTGTTTATATTAATATTTATTAAATCCACAGTAGACTGTATTGCACATTTTATTTAATTGCACATTTTACTCCTTATTTTATTTTTTTCTTATGTCTTATCTTATTCTTACCTATATTTATATATATTCTCTTGTGTCATGTTTCATTTTTTATTTTATTTCTTTGCACTGTCCATTGAGCGGACCTGTCCTGACCTACATTTCACTACTGATTATACCCTGTATGATTGTGTATGTGACGAATAATAAAGAACCTTGAACCTTGAACCCTTGAACCTTCTCCGATCACAAATGCAGACATGGTAATGTTTACGCAGCGCGATGCAACATGACACGTAAAAAGACAGTACAAGTCATTATAATTAGTAATTATGTCCCCACTGGATGCAATAAATGCCTCGTTTATAATGGGTTTTATTGTTTTTGTGTTGTCGCGCCGGGACAGGGCATCACTGGTAAGGGGCGTAACATTTCCGTCTCGCGCTTGAGGTATTCGGCCAATCAGAGCACGCCTCGCTTCTCAGAACGATTCTCAACAAATTAGAATACTAATTTGACCAATAAAAAAAAACATTTTTAGTGAATTGTTGGCCTTCTGGAAAGTATGTTCATTTACTGTATATGTACTCAATACTTGGTAGGGGCTCCTTTTGCTTTAATTACTGCCTCAATTCGGCGTGGCATGGAGGTGATCAGTTTGTGGCACTGCTGAGGTGGTATGGAAGCCCAGGTTGCTTTGATAGCGGCCTTCAGGTCATCTGCATTGTTGGGTCTGGTGTCTCTCATCTTCCTCTTGACAGTACCCCATAGATTCTCTATGGGGTTCAGGTCAGGCGAGTTTGCTGGCCAATCAAGCACAGTAACACCATGGTCATTGAACCAGCTTTTGGTACCTTTGGCAGTGTGGGAAGGTGCCAAGTCCTGCTGGAAAATGAAATCAGCATCTCCATAAAGCTTGTCAGCATCAGGAAGCATGAAGTGCTCTAAAATCTCCTGGTAGATGGCTGTGTTGACTGTGGACTTCAGAAAACACAAAGGACCAACACCAGCAGATGACATGGCAGCCCAAGTCATCACTGACTGTGGAAACTTCACACTGGACTTCAAGCAACATGGATTATGTGCCTCTCCACTCTTCCTCCAGACTCTGGGACCTTGATTTCCAAATGAAATGCAAAATTTACTTTCATCTGAAAAGAGGACTTTGGACCACTGAGCAACAGTCCAGTTATATTTCTCCACAGCCCAGGTAAGATGCTTCTGACATTGTCTCTGGTTCAGAAGTGGCTTGGTAGCCCTTTTCCTGAAGACGTCTGAGCGTGGTGACTCTTGATGCACTGACTCCAGCTTCAGTCCACTCCTTGTGAAGCTCTCACAAGTGTTTGAATCAGCTTTTCTTGACTGTATTCTCAAGCTTGCAGTCATCCCTGTGGCTTGTGCACCTTTTCCTACCCAAATTCTTCCTTCCAGTCAACTTTTCATTTAATATGTTTTGATACAGCACTCTGTAAACAGCCACACCTTTCAGTAATGACCCTCTGTGACTTACCCTCTTTATGGAGGGCGTCAATGTTCGTCTTCTGGACCATTACCAAGTCAGCAGTCTTCTCCATTATTGTGGTTTCAAAGAACAAGAGATACCCGGAATTTATATTGTAGGGATGGTCATTAATTGAAACTCAAATGTAAATATTCTAATATTTTGAGATACTGATTTTTGACTTTCATGAGCTGTAAGCTCTAATCATCAAAATGAATTTTTTTTTTTTTTAAATGTTTTGCTTTACATGCAATGAATCTAAAATATATGAAAGTTTCACTTTTTGAAATAACTTACAAGAAAAAATTAACTTTTTCACGACATTCTAATTTATTGAGATGCACCTGTACAATAACAGACCTCGACATTAATGCTTGTCCGGGACAAGTAGATTTTTTGAAGGGGCGAGTGAAAGAAGATAATTTTACTTGCCCGACCGGACAACTAATCTGATTAAAACATCTAATTGCACCAAAATTTCATCGAGAATGGTTCTGATTTTATTACATTCTGTGTAAAATTGAAAATGGATAATCAGTAACAACAAGATTGCGCCAGTTGAAGCTCACACAGCCTGTCTATGTGAGAGAAACCAGTTGGAGAAATCAAAACAAATGAACTCAACTGCACACAGAAGAAACATAAAAATGTAACTTAGTTTTTATATTTATAACATAGGCCTACAGCCTAGTTAAGCAACATGACACGACCAAGAGAGGGAAGTTCCCTGAAAACCATGATTGCAAATTTTAATTTTATACAAGAGTTAAAACGAGTAGTTAATATACATTTTAGTTCAATATTTGAATTTGAATTTACTGTTGTTTGATTTCCCTGTGTATGATCTTGGACTGGTCAACCTCTCAGAAGTACAGAGTGTTTACAAGTTGAACGTGCAAATACTAAGTCAAACGCCGTTTACAAAAAAAAGGATTTAAAAGGTAAAACAGCGATGTTGGACGATTTTGAACTTGGAGGAGAAGATGAGATGGAGTTTTTCGCCCTGCCCTACCTTTTTGAACTGGAATACACAGAGGAAGAAATTAGGCAGTTGGAGGACACTGCTGCGGTGACATAAACCTCTCAAGCTGACCTTTTCAACGTAATTACGTATTACGTGAAGTAATCGCAGAACAGAGCAAGGCGAGCATTTGTATTTATAAAGCATATACTTTTTTTTTTTTTTTTTAAATGACAGATCGTTTGCTAGATAAGACTCTTATTCATCGTCTGGTATCGTTTATAGCCCTTTGAAGCTGCACTGAAACTGTAATTTTGACCTTCAACCGTTTGGAGTCCATTGAAGTTCAGTATATGGAGAAAAATCCTGGAATGTTTTCATCAAAAACCTTAATTTCTTTTCGACAGAAGAAAGAAATACATAAACATCTTGGATGACATGGGGGTGAGTAAATTTTGATTTGAAAGTGAACTAATCCTTTAAGGCCACCTAATATAAAGTGTGACCACTTTCGTTTAATAAAGTGCAAAATAACAATTATTTAACACAAGTACAATATGAACTTAACGGTATTTATACAGTTTACTTTGTTAACAATACTAACAAAAGGATTTAACTAAACTGCACCTCAAGGTAACACAAAAAAATATAAGAAATGTAGCAAATATAAGAAATGTAACAAAAATTTAAATCTCTTGATCAGTCACAGTGTCACCTATTAAAACAATGTTTTATATAAAATGCAGAACAGTGAACAGCTCTTAAATTACAATACAAACTGAGGTAAATATACATTTATACTTTTTCAACAACATTAAACTTTTTATCTAAATTAACATCACTCTGAGATAACAAAAAAATACAGTACTTGTGAAACCAAAACTAAACTTTGTGGCTTTGCTCAGGCAGTGTGTGATCTATTATACTGAAGTTGTATAGTTTCTTTCTTTTTTTTTTAAGTGCATAATAGCACATTACAAAATTACAGTTCAATACAAAATTAGTTTTATACATACAAAGTCAAAAAATCAACCAATTTACCAATAAAACTACAGTACCTGGGCAAGAAGAAAATCAAAAGAAAATTCTGTAAAAGTAAAAGTGTGTAATCATGCTCCGTCAGTGGAAGCTGCACACCAACAGGAGCAGAAACCCATGGAGCCAGTTTGTCCCTGAACTGGACTGCAGACCTGTCAACAAGGACTGCTGCTTTAGGTGATGGTGTGGATGGTGTGTCAAGCACATCATCATTGGTTAAAAAGACATTATGCAGGAGCGCACATGCTATTTACCTCTTCCGTGCAGAAGCCCACTTTCACCTCCAAAGCGGAGAACAATGTTCTCCTCCACACTGCATGAAAAGAGGTGTATCTTTACTAGGAAACTCCTGTATACACCACTGATTTTCGGAAGTATCTAGTAGTACCATTGAGTGTATACGTCAAATTCCACCAAGTTAGGATACTTCCGTAATGATACCAATCCGGATGTATCTTGCTGAGGTATCCTACCATGGTACATCCATTTGTTGCCATGACACTTAATCCACTCAAAGATTTTGTCAGGGAGACATTTTCACACCTCAAGAGCCACACCTTTGCACAACTCTGTCCCCTATTGGTTTTTTACCTCAACATTGATTGGTTGTTTAAAAATAAAACATCCAAATACTTGGCAACTATTGGAGCATTACCCAGTCACTTTCCTGTTGATATTATTTGATTGGTCACACTTTTTATTCATCCCAACCTAATCCCTCATAGTTTAGTGACTTGATTGGTTATTGGCCAGCTATGTAGATAGACCCTAACCATTCCCCTCACCCTCAACAAATTTGAATAGAAATGAGTTTTATTAAAATGAAACCAACACTTTTAAGCAATGTGAAAATATATAATATATGAAACTGTACAAATGGTTTAATCAAACAAAACAGTTCCCAAAGCAATAAAAAATTAAAAGAAAAACAATTATAGAATATGAAACTGTACAAAAAAAGCAAATAAAGAAAAGGAAAACAATGAAAAAATGTGCAATTATATGAAAAGCAACATTAAAACACATAGGCAGTGCTTGTTAAAGTAACAAAAAAGAGTGTCCTTCTGGCTCAGTTCCATCAGCTCTAATACGCTGACGGTTTGTAAGGGCATAGCGCATATCTGCCTCCAATCTGCGCTGAAGCTGCTGACCAGAGATCAGCTGTTTCATCAAGTCGTTTAAACTCAGTGGGCTTGATGCTGGTTCAATGAGGCTGGATTGAGACGGAGAGAGGATGAGAGCACATCACCTTCATGCTCAATGAGGATGATTCCAATGTCCAGGTGGTGGAATGAGTAATCGTCATCAAGAGTCCTAACAACAAAAGAGCACAATCATGAAATTTATCATTATATAACCATAAATAATGTTAAGCAATTTGTTACAACTGCTGGAGTTAATTAAATGAATAGTCCACCAAAAATTTTTAATTCTCTCTCCTTACAATGATTATTTAAATTTTGGTAACAGAGTTTTAATGGAGGGACAGAAACCCATGATGTTCCATTAAAAAAAGTTCACGCAAAAATTAAAATCTGCTGTTTATTTACACAAGTTTTTCTTCAGTAGAACATTAAAGATTTTTAGCTGTAACTCTGGTCCTTGGTAATTCATTTAAATGCAAGTCAATGGCTACCATCACGGAGTATAAAAAAAACAAAAAAACTTGCATGTTTGAATTTGAATCGGAAATGACGATTTCCATTGATTGCTTTATATCAATTACTAATGACCTCAGTTTCAGCTAAAATCTTCTTTAAAGTTTAAATATTCCTTTAAAATTTCTATTTTGGGTCAACTATCCTTAAAATTGTATTTCAGAAATTAATTAAGGGTTTGTAACAACATGAGGTTGAGCAAAATATAGGATGAACTAACCCTTTAAACAAACAGATCACCCAAAGAGGTTAAAAGAGCTATTGTATTAAGTTAATGGTTTATGCTTTAATCTCAGAGGTTTCATAAAACACAGGAACTATCAATTAATGGTGAAATGATTATGTTTTATGTCCTGTTAGATATTCTGAGAGAAAACAGTGGTTACTTACAAAGAATACTTTGTAGAAATCTGTAGGTTGTTGCAAAGGGCAAAAGGGGAGCCCTCTGAGCACCAGAAACCTAGTATCAGTTGGCTCTTTATTCTGTTGGGGAGTAAAATAAATCAATGATGAATAAAACGAAATAAATTATCACAAGAAAGCAGAACCAGTCAGGCACAATTTTGATTGTATTATACAACCAATATTGTAAACTTTTTCTATACATTTTCATTACTTAAGCTGTGAAAAACAATGCAATGCAAGTCTATAATGGATATGGACTAACCTTGATTTGTTGTGAAGGCTGTCAACAGCTGCCCAACATTCCCTCTTAAGACTGAAATATCTCAATTAGATGATTGCTTGAGATTCTTGCCCACAATCCTGTAGAACTCCATGAACACCTAAAACAGAGAAAAAAAGTGTTACATTTCAAGACTAACTGTAACTTTTAGCATATGCACATCACTTTAAGCTCAACAACTCAGTTGCAGTTATTATAAATAATAATAGTTACGAATATATATCTAATAGACAAACTAGCGTTAACAAAATGCTAATTCATGCACACGTGCTGATTTTAAATGACTGAAGCTAAGGGTAATGAAATGTTAACATTACAGCTAAACTGAACATGCAGAAACACACTTGCTGAACATATCTTAACTGTGAACCAAAAGAAACATGGATTTATAGATTAGCATTATAGCTTCTGTGAACCGACAGGAGAAAAACCGTCGATCAGTAAGTTAGGCCTATAAGACTACTTTAGCTTTAACTACAGTAACGCTGTCATCGGAACGATGTTCCAAGTGTTTTCCCCATCCGTGGTCATGCGGGTTCATGTCCAGAAGAATCTGAATTAAGCCCTATTCGGACAGGATTAGTTTTACAAGGGTAGATGGAGTAATGTAATTTTTACCGCAGGACGTCTGTAATATTAATGGCCAATTCGCATGGGATAAGAAATTTCTATAAAACTAGCAAAAGTGGGAGGGGTAACTCGATTTGCGCTCCGCCGTCACCTGCTTGTCGTCATGTACGTTGCTTCCTGATATCCTCGTTCGACCGGACACACACACACACACACACACAAACAGGTCGGGTCAAACAATTTATTAAATTAAATTCTGTTGGTAATAGCCAAAAGAGGTTTCTTGGCTTTCAACCTTCTTTTTGATCTGAATGGTATGTATTAAAACTACTTTTAAACAGAAAATGGCAGAATATTTACGTACATATTTACAGCAGGTCTATTCAGATGGGATTAGCATTACATGAGGTAATTTCTCCGGACCTTTTTACAGAAGGTAAAAGTCGCCGTAATCTTAACTGACATTGTCTGTAATGATTACTGAGATGGCGCATTCGGACGGGACTGAAATCACTGAGAAGCTCTGGTAATAATTACTTTTACCCCACGTCCCCATGTAAAACTAATCCCATCCGAATAGGGCTTTAGATTACTGACTGATTTTCTGTTCAGATGGTAGTCCAGGCATATATCTCTTTCGGCATCAAAATAAATTTGGAGCACAGGCATGGACCGATTTAACCCTGTATATCGAAACAGTCGGCTGACCTGTAAAGCAATTAAATGAAACAACTTAATGCACTTATGACTTCTGACAAAGTTAACGTAGTCAATGTTTAAGTTAAGTTACCTCTTGCTCTGTGTATGCCATCAGCATTTGAATGAACGAAAAAACATTCTCTTCTGTGACGGCGGAGCACTAAATGATGAATATGTGTCTGCATAGCAAGCCATTTTGCAAGCACAAGGGTAAAAACAACTACAGGCAACATCTTTACTCCACCAGAATTGCAGCACCTATCCGAAACAACACCACCACCACCACACCTCTTCCTATTTCCGGCGTGACGATCGAGTCTGTCCCAAAATACTACTCCAGTGTGCCCTTGTGGACTCGCGGAAAGGGCCCCTAAGGTCTGCACTACATGACGTCATCAAAGTTTGGACTCTGAGGAAGTCCACATGTCCGCAGTGTGCCATTTTGGACATTGCCTTAGAGTCTCTTCTCAAGATGGCCGTCGGCCCAGAGTCGCTTCCCAAGATGGCCGCCACGCCAGAGCCTCCAGCCATTATGGATGTCAAGCCACAGTATTCAGTCATCAAAGATGCCACTTCAGTGTTCCCAGTCATTGTGAATTTTTTATTTGAAGACACCCAGGCATTCCACATGCATTTGAGGCTGGTTTCCAGTGGACCCACTGCTGGTTTCGGTCAGAGTAGCAGGCATCCGACCTCAGCTCTGGTCATCACAGAGACTGTTCCCCTATCCTCAGTGCTCCCTGTGTGTTTGGGCTACACAGTGCTCTTCTACTCCTCCAGAGTCCACTCCAGCCCATGGTTCCACTCCAGAGTCCGTTCCAGTCTATGATTTCACTCTAGAATCCACTCCAGTCCTTCCGAGCTCACTCCAGTGTGCTTTTCCTATCAGGAGGACTATTTAAGTAGGACACTTTCAAGCACAATTGCAATCACAAGCTGAGTATTGAATGTTTGTTTGCCTTCCTAGTTTCCGTGTTTTACCCCTGTTTTTCCTAGTTTCATTACCTGTGTTTTGATTTTTGGACTGTTTACTATTGATGCAAAGTCTGATTAATTTCCGCGAACCGGTTCTTTTCGGACAGTTCGGCTCATTGAACCGGTTCAAAAAGCCAATTCATCGGCTCCTGACATTATCAAGCAATGATGTCACTACGCATTTATTTTTTAACAACTCTGTGCCATGTTGCATCAATGAAAAATTTAAATAAAATAATTTGTCAACACATATTGAAACATTCAAATAAAAAGTTATTTTTGTGAAAGCATATTGCTGATTATTGCCTTTCATTCACTTAAGTTAATAATGTTTCACATCTCACATTTATCACAGTTTCATTCGCGGATCCTTTATGGCAGATACAACTGACTAATATTGATTAGCCTACGATAGGATTCCTAAAGGTTTCAAACCTACAGCACACATTACAGACACTGATGCACAAACGCATATATGTTCTACATATCCTAAGTATAAAGAAAGAATAAACCAGTCTGATAAACTCATTGATCTAAGTTAAACCACTTAAAATAATGATCTGCATGCACAATAAACCGTACTAAAACTCAGATTTTTCCATGTTTTAATAAAAACTCAGCTTTTTAATAAAACAAAGCATATCTCCGGTATCCTACGTTTTGTTTGTTATAAAGAAACTTTGCGCATCAGGCTCGTTCAAGTCCGCGGTGATACACACGCAGTGTCAGCAACTCACTCATCAGAATCCTCGGTAATCCTCGGCAAACTTCGCCACGGCTCATTCGGTTCTTGTTGTGTCCTCGGTAATCCTCGGCAAACTTCGCCACGGCTCATTCGGTTCTTGTTGAGTCGGCTCAAAAGAATGATTCATTCAAGAACCTAACATCTGTAAGATTCCTGTGACAAAATGGACACAGATATGCCATTGAATCAACTCATCACAAGGTTAACCATCACTACCACTGACGTCACTATTCTATAATGGTTTCTTGTCAGCGTTTTTCTTTAATGGGTACGTGAGCTTAATAGGTACGTTTACCCTAGATGTTGCAATGTGCTTAGATGATACTTCACTATGAATATATAACTGATCGACTTGAATGCCTTGTTGCTTGACTTTAGTGTTCTGTTTTTTTTGGGATTGACTTTGTACCTTCAAAAAACATATTTTTACAATTATTCTTTAAAAAGTTTCCTTAAAATAAACAAAAAAAAAATGTAAATTAAATTTTATTAAAAGAGTTTTTAATAAAACATGATGTGAGCTTAATGGGAACAGGGGTGTGCTTAAAGGGTACAAAAATGTACCCATTAAGCACAGCCTGACTTTTTGAATTGAATGATGTGTATCTTAATTGAAATGCTTTTGTCATTTAAAATAAAATTAAATATTTTTGTGTGAGAGATTAATATTTTATTTGAACAAATTTTTGTACTGAAACCAATATCTTGTGCACTAAAAATGTCTCAGTGTAGATTTTGGTGAGCTTAATAGGTACGTTTACCCTAATGCCAGGTTCACTTTACTCCATTTGCAGTGCGTATGGTGCGTATTTTTCCGTGCTCATGTTAATGGATCAGAGCGTTCTGCAGCAGTGCAGAGATCGTTTCCGCACCGAGTCTATCTTTGCTGTACTGCATGCACTGAATTAAAGTGACAGCACATTGTTTGCTGTAAATATGAACATGGATTGACACGAAAATGCAGTAGAGCTGACTGTTTCTGCCAGTCATTAGTTAATTTAGAAGGTTTGTGATAATATAAGAAAAGTAGTTTAAATGTTTTGCCACTTGCTTGAGCAACTTAATATATAAATCTAGAAGTAGCCTAAATGCAAAAGTAAAATCATTGAATAACGTGTTTCTAATGTTTATTGCATTTAAACACATCTATAAAGATTATATTACTGTAAAAGAAAAAAGAATCAAAATGAGAAAGCATTTATTAGTAACAGTGTTTGGATTTGAAATCCAAATAATGGATAAATGTTGTGTTTGTGGTAAACAGATGGATCAGTAGTGGACTCCTGTGTGAAATCAGGCTTGTGCTGTGTGTAAGCTTTTCTGCAACAATTGCACAATTGTAAAAATGAAAATGCACTGGATGATCAAACATTTAGGTGAGATAAATGTATATTTTTGAAAAATGTCTAAAAAAATGCAGGCACTGAATAAATGTCTAAAAATACTGATTGGAGTATCACTATAAATACAGGTGCTGGTCATATAATTAGAATATCATCAAAAAGTTGATTTCACTAATTCCATTCAAAAAGTGAAACTTGTATAATGTATACATTCATTCCACACAGACTGATATATTTCAAGTGTTTATTTCTTTTAATTTTGATGATTATAACTGACAACTAATGAAAACCCAAAATTCAGTATCTCAGAAAATTAGAATATTGTGAAAAGGTTCAATATTGAAGACACCTGGTGCCACACTCTAATCAGCTAATTAACTCAAAACACCTGCAAAGGCCTTTAAATGGTCTCTCAGTCTAGTTCTGTAGGCTACACAATCATGGGGAAGACTGCTGACTTGACAGTTGTCCAAAAGACGACCATTGACACCTTGCACAAGGAGGGCAAGACACAAAAGGTCATTGCAAAAGAGGCTGGCTGTTCCCAGAGCTCTGTGTCCAAGCACGTTAATAGAGAGGCGAAGGGAAGGAAAAGATGTGGTAGAAAAAAGAGTACAAGCAATAGGGATAACCGCACCCTGGAGAGGATTGTGAAACAAAACCCATTCAAAAATGTGGGGGAGATTCACAAAGAGTGGACTGCAGCTGGAGTCAGTGCTTCAAGAACCACTACGCACAGACGTATGCAAGACATGGGTTTCAGCTGTCGCATTCCTTGTGTCAAGCCACTCTTGAACAACAGACAGCGTCAGAAGCGTCTCGACTGGACTGCTGCTGAGTGGTCCAAAGTTATGTTCTCTGATGAAAGTAAATTTTGCATTTCCTTTGGAAATCAGGGTCCCAGAGTCTGGAGGAAGAGAGGAGAGGCACAGAATCCACGTTGCTTGAGGTCCAGTGTAAAGTTTCCACAGTCAGTGATGGTTTGGGGTGCCATGTCATCTGCTGGTGTTGGTCCACTGTGTTTTCTGAGGTCCAAGGTCAACACAGCCGTATACCAGGAAGTTTTAGAGCACTTCATGCTTCCTGCTGCTGACCAACTTTATGGAGATGCAGATTTCATTTTCCAACAGGACTTGGCACCTGCACACAGTGCCAAAGCTACCAGTACCTGGTTTAAGGACCATGGTATCCCTGTTCTTAATTGGCCAGCAAACTCGCCTGATCTATGGGGTATTGTGAAGAGGAAGATGCGATATGCCAGACCCAACAATGCAGAAGAGCTGAAGGCCACTATCAGAGCAACCTGGGCTCTCATAACACCTGAGCAGTGCCACAGACTGATCGACTCCATGCCACGCCGCATTGCTGCAGTAATTCAGGCAAAAGGAGCCCCAACTAAGTATTGAGTGCTGTACATGCTCATACTTTTCATGTTCATACTTTTCAGTTGGCCAAGATTTCTAAAAATCCTTTCTTTGTATTGGTCTTAAGTAATATTCTAATTTTCTGAGATACTGAATTTGGGGTTTTCATTAGTTGTCAGTTATAATCATCAAAATTAAAAGAAATAAACACTTGAAATATATCAGTCTGTGTGGAATGAATGTATACATTATACAAGTTTCACTTTTTGAATGGAATTAGTGAAATAAATCAACTTTTTGATGATATTCTAATTATATGACCAGCACCTGTATATCGGATGGACGAAATAAAAAGTCTATCGTTTCATATTTTGCTCTATCGTTTATTTCGTGGTGTCGCAAAATACATTGTTTACGGTAATACTTTTTCATCATTTGGATGACTGCGATCTTTACACGCCACCACGGGGCGTGAAGGAGAGACAGAAGCAGGTGGCTCTGAGTAGGAGCACGATCAGCCAGGACAAAACGAGGAGCTGGGGCTGGATTCACGAACATCTTCTTAAGAAATAAATTAAGAAATTTCTTAAGATAAATTATACGAAGTTCGTAAGAATGTTCTTAAGTGCAATTCTTGAAAAATTCTTAAGTTCTCAAATATATTCTTAAGAACATCTTAATTTTTTTCTTAAGAAGAAAACGACAGTCTTTATCCGAGTGAAGCACTGATAAACTCGCACTTTATTGTCTTTTTGCGCTTCCTGCAGATTACCCTAATAATCATAGTAAGCACGCACACTCTTTTTTGTCGCGACTTTGACTGGGGCTCAGCTTCAGCTTCCACTTCCACTTTTTAATGCGGCATGTTTTTGAACAGCCTGTCAAGCTGCAGCGATCTGTTTCATTCATTTTTCTGCAGTGATATTGCGCTCTCATCCGAGAGAACGCTTCCGGTATGTATGTCCGCACTGCTACAGCAACCACGTCCTGTGTATCGGCGCATTCATATGCGCTGCATACTGCCAAAGATTATGTTGTATTTAAAAGCTAAAATAAAAGCGTCCAATTAAAACTCTCTATCTGACTTGTTGCTACTGAGTTTTGAAGTCAGCAAAAAGTAGCCTCACACATAGGCTAATCATGACTGATCATTGTTTACATTATCTTTCATCGCTGTCACTTCAGGAAACTCGCGCTCATCCCTATTAATAGTCCTACTATATTAGGCTATATGTAGCTAATGTTGTTGTAATGCTTAAATATTTAATTAATTTGAAATAACCCAATAAATTCATTAAATAATTCTTACTGTTTTGGATTTAAGACAAGTCTGGGGCTGTCCTAAATTTAAGAAGTTATTTACGATGATTTTTAAGAAGATTCTTTTCAAGAATTTGAATTCTTCTTAACTTTTGTCTTAAGAACAATCTTAAGAAAAAAGATAAGAATATTCTTAAGAAGAATGTTTTGGAATATAAAATATTCTTAGCTTTTTTCTTAAGTTAAAAAATAAGAAGAAAATGGCAGTTAAGAAGAAATTTCTTCTTAAGAATGTTTCGTGAATCTGGCCCCTGGTTCCTAAACGAGGGACTACATCTGTAGCATAGACACGTGTTTTTAAGCACAGCCGTTTTAAAAGAAGCGATTTTAAGCCGTTGAAACACAAACAACAGAGCTATATGCGTGCGCCGTCTCTGTTTCTGTGTGAGAGGAGCGCACATTTTTTTTTGCCGCTTTATTGGCTTTGAACGATTACTTTTTTGTAATCATTTTTTTTGCCGCTTTATTGGCTTTGAACACACTTATATGCGTAAGAATCCCCGTCTTTGCAAGTATCCTCATAAACACAGTGATTTAGGTCTTAAGAGAGAAAACAGCTGAAAACAACGCACACGTAACAGTATATTGGATCCGGACTTCGGTCTTAAAGGGGAAGCTGTCCAATATTCGTCCTGTCTGCCATTAATCAAACAACAGTGAGAGAAAATCTCTCACTGCTCTTGACTATATCACTTTTGTAACTTTAATAAGAATAAATAATAAAATAATGATATATTTATATATATCCTATAGAATCTATACACAATACACATGTTAATTATATCTAATTAACACAGTGAAGACTAATTAATTTACACAATGTATAGCGTTTCTTATTTATGTAGGTTTTTGTCCTATTGCTTGCAATTAGTTTCTTATCCTTATTTCATCACTGACTGTTTGTCTTCAGTGAGCTTGAATTTTTTTGTTTTTGTCTCTTTTTAGGAAAATTTAATTTTTATTAAATTCAATTTAATTTCACTTTATTGTTGGGATTTCTTCCAAAAATTGTTTCGCATCCAATAGAATTTACTGTCTAACATTAAGTCACATCAATACACATTACACAATACAATACAATACACACACACCCAAAAAGGCATGTTCGTACACATCAAACATCATTTTTGTTTTATATTATTATATTGTTTTTACATTGTATTATATTTCTATTAGTTTGATATTGACATTGGTGACAAGGATTATGAAAATTCTATGGTATCAAAGATTTAATATAGGGATGCATTGATCCGATACTCAGGATCGGTATCGGCTCCGATCCGGTAATTTTCTGCGGATCGGGTATCGGAGAGACGAGACCGATCCAAATCCGATATTGTGTGTATACTATTCTGTGTTATTGTTAAGCCCCACGAAAGCACAAAAGCATTAAAAAGCACCATAAAGTCAAAGTCCAAGTGTTCTGAAGCCGTTTCATAGTTTAATGTGAGGTACAGATGAATATTTAAGTCGTTAAATTCAAGTTCACGTAAACTCTTCTCTCTGCTGTGTCTGTCTGTTATCCTCCGTTCAGCGTTCAAACTGTGTGTTGCGTTCGGTTACTACAGTCAAAACAATGAAACTCTCTTCAAGAGTGCTCAATAACTGAGATTTAAAACCGTTAAAAGAAAAGGCTCAATAAACTATCGCGCAGATTTAATAAGCTACGCATCAATATCTCTTTCCTCTGTGCTTTGAACTTCTCTGACCGGAGCTGCGCGCTGTGACTCCGTGCTGCTTCAAGTGCATCATTCTGCACACGGGAAGCGCATAAGAGCTTTGTGCCGTTCTCTATTGGAGCTTTTCGTATTATAATACTTTTGCGCAATGAAATATTATTTATAGCGTTTCTTGTACTGTCCTATCAAGGCTATTAATAATCTATTGTATAGCACAGTAATGGAGGCAGGACTCCTCTATCATATGTTGCTGCCTTCATTACTGTGCTATATATTTAAAATAAATGTCTTTTAATTTTGTAGTTTATATTTATAAATAAATACATTTACTTGTTTTCATTAATGTATTTTACAACAATGCAAAGAGCAATGTGTAACATTTTACCAGATTTAGTCCTTCACATATTCACTTTTATTTGTTCCCCACTAAATAATGTTATTTCACTAAATGTTTAGATTTTATAAAGTTGTGCACTCATGATTTTTCTAGAATAACTTTTGCTGCTAAATTATCCACTAACCTAGTTTATAATATTTTTGTCATAGATTATGAATGGGTCTGTTTACACCTGGTCATTTCATGTGTTTTCTCTGATCTGATATCTATCTGATTTGTTAAAACGTTTCCATTTGCACTTGGCCACATAAATCTTCACAAAATGGATATAAATCCGATCTTCAATTCCCGCGCTATATTTAAATTTAACGAAGTTCATGTCAACGAAATCAAAAGCGCTGCATTTTATTAATTATCAGCTCATTTCCAGATCAAAGACCGCAGTAGGAGCGCGCGGCATCAGCACTGGAGAGATAAGCCTGTCTTATACTTTTAATGAAGATGATTGTGTGTTGACCTTCTGCGTCTTTCTTTCAGTTTCACTCGCGGCAGTTTGCGCGTCTGCGATGCTAGCTACTCATCCGCGGTGAGGCTTGTTGCATTAGCGCAGTCTCACTAAAATGTCATATAGTCTATAACACGGTCTCACACGTTTATTATTTTTACATTTTGGGAGGAGTAAAATTCACATATGTGGTTTCAACAACCAGATGCATTTACACATGTCCAGATCGTCTGGAATGTGGCCCAGACCTCCTCCTGAAGTGTTTTGAGCGATCGGATTTATATTACAAAATGCATGAAGTGACCAGATGTAAACAGCCCCTATATATATTTTCATGTTATTTTTCATTAAAATGAAGTTGTCTAGTAGATTGTGTTTAACACACAAAAGAGTGACACAGAAGTATAGAAACTCTACATTGATAAAAAAAAAAAAAAAACCTGCGCTAGGATTGGATCGGAATCGGCGATACTCAGAATTTTCTGGATCGGATCGGATCGGATCTGAAAAAATGGTATCGTTGCATCCCTAATTTAATATCATAAAAAAAATAACTATACCGTGATATACATCGTTATCGTGATATAGAATTAGTCATATCGTGATATAAGATTTTGGTCATATCGCCCCCCGCTTATTAGTATACAGGTTTGACTACACACGTGAGGTATTAATGCCCGCAAAAGCTGACCTCACTGCTAAAAAAGGCCAAATAATGTTTCTTTTTAAAGGGGTGGTTGATTGCGATTTCACTTTTTTAACATTAGTTAGTGTGTAATGTTGCTGTTTGAGCATAAACAATATCTGCTGAGTTGCGGCGTTGAAAGTTCAATGCAAACGGAGATATCATATCGTCTTTTAAAATTCTGGCAGTTTAATGCCTACAAAAATGACTGGTAAGGGACTACAAAGAGTTACTTCCCGGGTCTGATACGTCACAGACCCAGATAAACCCCGCCCCCGGGAACACGCATCAAAGGGGGCGAGGCCCTGTGCTGCTTTAGAGAAGAGGAAGAGAAAACTAGGGGTGCACGTAAAAATCTCTTCATATGAATCGCGATTCTGTCTTCTAACGATTCAAATGGATTCTCAAGTTTCAAAATCATTAAAGCAGCAGTTCTTAATACTGTTACTCTGTCGCCCTGCTCTCTCTCTCTCTCTCTCTCACACACACACACACACACACACACACACACACTCTCCTCTCTCTCTCTCTCTCATTCAGATCTCAGATCAGCTCCAACAAACTGTTCCAATTGTACACTTATTTTCACACAGCAATGAGAAGCATTATAAATGGACACGCGTGCGGTTGCTGTGCTGTATTAAAGCTTTAATCAGGATAAAACCGTATGTTAAAAGCTAACAGAAGCAGTAGCACTTACAAATAGCGGCGTATTTAAAAGTATGAGACAACAACAACCAAACATACCATTAAGAGCCATGCTTGCACAGGTTCTGCACGATCCTCTTCACTAATATCCTCTGGGTCTCAATCGGGCTCAAATTGATAAGCATTATAGACAACGCCACTGTTTACAATTCAACCGAAGCACATGCCGCTGAGGAGAGGGGCGGGACGTTCAGACGTGCAGTAGAGGCGGTTTAGCCAATCACAACACACTGAGCCTGCTAACCAATCTCTGAAGGAGGAGCTTCATAAAACCAGGAAATAAATCAAGGCGTTTGTCAGAGAAGGGACAGAGAGGTGTGGAATAAAGGTAAATTATGTGAAAAATAATGCGTTTTTAAAAAAACCAAGCAGAACACATGCTAGACTGCACCCCGTAAACACAATCAAGCCTAGAAAAAAAACAGTCAACCACCCCTTTAAATCTAGTGGTCTGCAGAGGTTTTGTTTAGGGGTAGAGGACAGGTTATTAGATAAGATATAAATAACGAAAAAATAATAAATATTAAATATTAAAGTAAAATTGATATTAACAATAATAAACTTAACAAATAATATCTAAAAACAAGACTAAAATCTGTATTTTATCCAAAATATTATAAATTTATTTTGAAATAAAGGTATTTAAAGCACAGATGAGATATGGAGGTACACAAAAATGCAAAATAAAAATGTTTTCTGAAGGATTTTAAACATTATATTTCAAGTTAAAATGTAGCTTTAGACACTGGGGACATGTACAAATGCTATATTTTCATTGTTTTAGGTAGTTTTTAATAACTTTTTTAATTATATATTTTAAATTTGCAGTTACATTAATGTGCAGGACACTTTGCTTAATAATAAAATGTATTTTATAGTTAATTTTTAAGCATGTTTGTACCTATAATGTCCTGGGGACACAAATGGCACCCATTCGGTGGAATGGCCCTTTAGTGATTCGTTAGTGAGATTCACAAAA
This sequence comes from Schizothorax lantsangensis, assembly GCA_027422415.1. NCBI lineage: Eukaryota > Metazoa > Chordata > Actinopteri > Cypriniformes > Cyprinidae > Schizothorax > Schizothorax lantsangensis. The sequence continues at coordinate 72,757 of JAPDDO010000169.1, read as the reverse complement.
ATGAGTTCATTAAGCCCTCATCTAGCGATCTCGGTGCTCCACACAGCAATTAGACATCTACAATGATCTTTATTTGTACATTTTCTGAGAGATTTACCTTCCTAAATCTGTCCTTAATTTTAAACAGTTGTGTTTGTCCGTATGGAAGAAGAGTTTAGGCTGATTTTATCTGTTTGTTTTTCTCCAGCAGAGGGAAGCAAAGACCTTGCGTCTTTTTGGTTTCGGTTTTGAAAGGAACATGCAGGAAAGAGAATATAAAGTACAGGACTTAATTTATATTAAAATAGTTATTAAGAGCGATAAGCCTCGAATAGGATCATTTAAAATAATCATTTAAAACCCTTGATTAATTGAAATTATTTGTGCCATTAGAACAAAATACTGTATATGGATATAACTAATAAAACTAAACTGAACAACAATATTTTTTTATTAATTTCATTAATCATGTTCATTTTATTAACAATTTCACTAATCTGGGACCTTTACTTTCAAAAAGCTGATATGTGACGAGGTGTACAGTAAACAAGCTAAAGTCTATAAGGAGACAAATGTGGATACAGGCAATAAGACGTGAAGCATCAGTGTAATTGTCGTAGACCAGTAAGAGGTGTTGCGTGTAAACCTCACTCCCCTGATCTCATGAAGTGCTCTAGTGATTGATGCTAGAGGCCGTGGTCTTTAGCCTCCTTGTTAGAGCGCCCGCCGGAGACCCGGGTTCAAATCCCGCTCGCAGCGGGGCGAGCAGGACCGGTTGCATCTGCAGGAAGAATGGGTGAACTCTGGGATCCTGACACTCAGTATGGCCTACTGTACATGTGCAGAAAACATTAGTTTCTCAATATATCTCCTCGCAGCTTCACACGGTGCTGAAATAATCCTTCGACATGTATAATAAATCTTTCCTGTCACTGATTAAACAAACATTTCACAAGAAATACTACATTTCTTGTCTGCAATTAAACATGTTCATTTAAATTAATGAATTATTTGCTGACAATTGCTAAAGACTCATTACCCATCAGACATTTCTTCACTGTACTCGGTTATTTTACTTATTTTGCATATAGGCCTTCACATGGATCCTTTATTTGCAGCCAAATAACAGAATATAAGACCTGAGGCTCATACTCTGTTGGTTTGTGAAGAAAATGTGAAGACTTGAACGTTCGATGATGTTGTGGTGTAACCTGGGTGAAAAAGATTGGTTTCAGAAAGCTTCCAAGAGCAAACAGTGCAGAACTTTTTAATGTATTTTATTCATAATTTAAAAAAACAAAAAACAGTTTAGTATGTTCTCAATACATTTAACTAACAATGTTTATCCACATAAGGATGCAATAACTACATAAAATAAAAAAAATAAAATAAAAAAGGGCAGTCAAATTCTGGCAGGCAGTTGAAATTCAGCACAACACCGGCACCTTTTTCACGTTAAAAAAATAAAATGTTCTGGAACAATATGATTACAGTGAAATTTGTGTGAACATGATTTGTATTATTAATTGTTTTGCTGATCTTGTTTGTTTGGTGGAAACAGTGAAACTCATTGTGGAGAAGAGCAGCTATCACACATTTGAGAAATATAATGGGCTGCATGTCTGAGATTTGAGGGGTTTTCAGCAGCGCTTCAACAATGAAACATCAGCTCTGAAAATAATCCTCATCAGATGTCATGATCAGTTAGTTGATATGTGTTACAGCAGCAGAAACACATCAAGCTCTGAACAGATTGATGCTTTTCTCCTGCTGCTGAAGTCAAATATGTTCAGTGAGCTCAGATACTGACGATGCTCATGAGGATCACTCTTCAGATCTTCTTCACTACAGTCAGTAAAGCATCACTTTATGGATTCAGAAGAAAAGGATCCTGCTGCAGCTCCACATTCTCTTCAATCTCATTGTGTGTGTAGTGTTAAGATTTACTGGAATAATAATCACAATATTATGTGTCATTTGTTCTCTTATGTTTCCATATGCAGGTGTGAAGTCAGTTTGTCATTATGGAGAACAGAGAGAGATCTTCATCTCCTGATCACAGCTGTGTTTCTCTGAAGAGTGGCAGATCCATGGGCCCTCCTCCTAAATTCAGTGATGATCCAGTGACCTCTGACCCCAGGTGAGACACAATTCAGTATTAGACACAACAGACTGACTTGTAATAAATGAAACAGCCGACAGAACTAAAGGAAGAGTTATGTCTGTGTTTTCTCATTGTCTTCAGGAGGAGAAAGAGATCTTCATCTCCTGATCACAGCTGTGTTTCTCTGAAGAGTGACAGATCCATGGGCCCTCCTCCTAAATTCAGTGATGATCCAGTGACCTCTGACCCCAGGTGAGATATAATCCAGTGTTTAGTCATGCTGCACTGATAAACACTGACCAGCGTGAACAATCACTGGATCACAGTTCATAATTTCTCAGACGCTCCACGAGTCGACAAGTGCTGCTTCAACATGTTCAATCAGAGAAAACACACACTGAGCAACAGCAGCAGATTCAGACAGGAGTCACACACTGATCCACAAACCAGACCAAGAGTCTGTTTCCATTGTTATTTCCACTGCATGATGATTGAAATCACGCAAATGGCCTTAAGCAATCAACTAAATAAACTGCGAAAAGATTGTTTTCTAAAGCATCGTGGACTGAATGGTCCTGAGAGCGCTGCACGATAGTGATGCGCGGGTCGTCTCATAACCCGCGGACCCCGCGGGTAACCCGCGGGTCGGGTTGGGGCGGGTCAAGAAATTGTCACTTTATTTGCGGGGCGGGTTGGGGCGGGTCATTAAAAAAAAAAAAAAAAAAAATTCCATGTATGTATATTAAATATTTGGGAATATCTATTTTCATATTTTATTAGGTTCTTTGATAAGGTTACAATACGAAGGCCTACGTAGCAACGTAACTTGCTTGATGTCCCCAAACCTTTGGCGTCACGTGACACGTCACGAAAGCGCCAAGCAGCTCTGTATCCCATTCCCAGCCACAAGCGCATCAAGCGACATTCAGCTCTGCTGGCCGGGTGCTGGAGTCTAGGTGAAATAGATTAAACCCCGGTACAGTGGATGTCGTTCTTTTTTTGCACAGCGAACGTAAAAACGCTAAATGAACATTTCCGTGTGTTAAATAAAACAAAAGTTCAGTGGTTATGTAGCGTAGGCTGTAAACTGTAGGCCTATACAAATCTGAAATAAAAAATTGTTTAGCCTATTAGATGAATACAAACGCTGCTTTGTAAATGTTGAAAATGTTTATCATTATCTTGTTATTAATATGACCTGATTTATGGTTCATATTCATAATCGTATGTTGTTGCCAGTTTACAGGGCGATGTTTCCAAGCACTTTCAGGCTGAAATAAAGGCTGTTTTCATTTACATTACAATGCCTAGTATGTCTATTTAATGGTCGCGGGTGCGGGGCGGGGCGGGTTGTAAAAATAGATACAGTGGTGCGGGGCGGGCTGGGGCGGGCCAAATAATTTCATAAAAGCGGGACCCGCGGGTTGGAAAAAAAACCGACCCGCGCATCACTACTGCACGAGCTCGCGGCGCCATCTGCAGGACAGTTAAAGCGTTAAAATGATTAAATGCGCCAAACGGAAAAAACTGGAGTAATGATGAAGAAAATTCTGCTTTGCATCACAGGAAAAACATTACATTTTATAATATTAAAATTGAATACTTTTTTTATTGAAGTAATATTTCACAATATTGCTGTTTTTTTATATTTTATTTTGATCAGAAATTTAGCCTTGATGAGCAGAAGATATTTATTTAAAAATCGTTCATAATTGTAATGTTTCCAAACTTTTGGAAGGTACTTTAATAATAATAACAATTCTATTAATACTTTATAATATTATATTATTTATATTGTTATCATGATTATTAAATGCTGCTTTTTATTTTTTTACACGACAGAAGTATGTGTTATTACAATATAAGATATATCTATTAATTTGCTAAAATGTATATTTTTAATAATAAGTGCTGGGGGCGTGGCTTGTGGGCGTGGCTTGGCGCATGGTCAGATTTTCCTGCTTTTTTTGTCTCTAGCTGATCACATGCCTGTTGGAGTGTTTTTGAGGCTGCAGCTACTGATCTGGATGAGCTCACTGACACCGTGACGTCCTACATCAGTTTATGTGAGGATATGTGTGTTCCCACCAGGACTTATTTAACATTTAACAACGACAAACCTTGGTTCAGTGCAAAACTCAAACCAAAGGGGATTCCTACAGAAGCAGGGTTTCCACGGGGTCTTAAAAATTCTTAAATTTAGTTGTATTAAATTTAAGGCCTTAAAAAGTCTTAAATTGTACAAGAAAGTCTTAATTATGCTTTCAAGAGGTCTTACATTTGGGAACGGAAAGACCAGAATTGCGATATGGCTGAATGTGATGATTAAACTTCAAAAGGCTATGATTTCATTAAATAAACATGAGTGCTGCATGTTCAGAGTCCGGTGCTGCGCTGATTTGTGTACAGCATTACCTGGGAAACACTTATATTTCTGCCAAAAACTCCACCTGCTGGCAGAGAATGAATGTGCATTTTCAATAAAACTGTTGTTTTGTTCAGAGTTCAGACCAATGCGAAAAATCGACCCATGTTTTTACCCTGCAAACACACAGAGCTTTAAATGTGAACTGGATCGACAAGAAGACAATGTATTATACATTGCAGTATAGGGGTGTGTGATAATATCGTAATTGTTTTTTTAATGTGCGATTTAATATTGTCGAGTATATCGCGAAAAGCAAACAAAACACACCTACAGAGTGCAAGCATACATTATGTGATGTAGTCTAATAGGTTAAACAGTGCATGTGCACATTTATAGTGCGTTCTTTCACTGCATGATTCAGTCTGTTAAAATGCATTTAGAATTATCACATAATTCAAGATATGGGGCAGAAAATATATTTATATCATTTCATATAGTTAATATCTCACGAAGAGTACTGTTTTTTTTTCTCCAAAAGTCAGCATGATTACAAATGTGATATTGATTTTATAAAACAGTTCAATAAGTTAAATAAACAATAGACACCGTATTTCCTGTTTTTGCTCTTTTTTCCAACAAAAATATTCCAAACAAGCCACAGACTGTTTTGCGTCTCTGAGCAACATACGTTTCTTTTAGACACCGTTCAAATATTTCCTGACTCACTTAACAGTGACATTGCCACCTACTCGGTTTTAATTTCACATTTAAGGTCGTTTAATTTTTTTTTTTATAATTTCCAAGTTTTCAATGTTTTATGTTTAAAAATCAAAACATTCCAGGTTAAAACATGTCCCTCAGCCATTAAACAGTGTGTAAATACATCTAAATATCACAGATTGTGCACGATTTGCGTCGATATCGATGTGTGAGCAACATCGCAGGATGTGCGTTTAGAGCCTATACTTTTCGTTATATTACAGGTCTGGTCATATAATTAGAATATGTCAAAAATGAATCATTCCACAAAAAGTGAAACTTATATAATGTATACATTCATTCCACACAGACTGATATATTTCAATGTTTATTTCTTTTAATTTGGATTATAACTGACAACTTGAAAACCCCAAATCGTATCTCAGAAAATTAGAATATTGTGAAAAGTTCAATATTGACTGCCACACTTAACAGCTAATTAACTCAAAACACCTGCAAAGGCCTTTAAATGGTCTCTCATGCTGCCACCTGGGGAAGACTGGCGGTTCCAAAAGACGACCATTAATTGCACAAGGAGGGCAAGACACAAAAGGTCACAAAAGAGGCTGGCTTTAAGCTCTGGTACCATTAATAGAGAGGTGAAGGGAAGGAAAAGTTTAGAAAAAAGTGTACAAGCAATAGGGATAACCGCACCCTGGAGAGGATTTGAAACAAAACCCATTCAAAAATTGGGGGTATCACAAAATGGACTGCAGCTGGACCAAGAACCAAACAGATGTATCAGTTTTCAGCTGTCGCATTCCTTGTGTCAAGCCACTTTGAACAACAGACATCAGAAGCGTCGCCTGGGCTAAAGACAAAAAACTGGACTGCTGCTATCAAAATGTTCTCTGATGAAAGTAAATTATTTCCTTTGGAAATCAGGGTCCCAGAGTGGAGGAAGAGAGGAGAGGCACAGAAACGTTGCTGCAGTAAAGTTAAAGTATGGTTTGGGGTCATGTCCCTGGTGTTGGTCACTGTGTTTTCTGAGCAAGGTCAACACAGCCGTATACCAGGAATTAAACATGCTTCCTGCTGTGACCAACTTTATGTAATTTCATACATGGCACCTAAATGCCAAATCACTGGTTTAAGGACCAGATCCCTGTTCTTAGGCAAACTCGCTGCACGAAAATCTATGGGGTATGAAGAGGAAGATCGTTGCCAGACCCAACAATGCAGAAGAGCAGCATCAGAGCAACCGCTCTCATAACATGAGCATGCCACAGACGCGACTCCATGCCACGCCACATTGTGCAGTAATCCAAAAGGAGCCCCAACTAAGTAAGTGCTGTAGCTCATACTTTTCATGTTCACTTTTCAGTTGGCAGATTTCAAAAAATCCTTTCTTTGATTGGTCTTGTAATATTCTAATTTTCTGCTGAATTTGGGATTTTCATGTTTAGTTATAATCATCAAAATTAAAATAAATAAACAGAAATATATCAGCTGTGTGGAATGAATGTATACATTATATACTTTTTGAATGGAATTTGAAATTCTTTTTGATGATATTCTAATTATATGACCAGCACCTGTATACTGATTGTTTTCTTTGCTCACACACAGACACTGCGTCTACACCAGACGCGACAGCTGTACAGAGATATCCATTTTTAAATAAATTTAGTAGCAGAGCTACTGCAAGATTTCAGTGCTGGAAATCCATTTATCCTTTGCTGAAACTTCCGCGTTGTCGAGGAGAGCGCTGATCACGTTTGCTTAGCAACGGCAGAAGCCACGAAAGCGCAAGCTCCAGAGCGCTTTGGAAGGAAGGGAGAAAGCAGCACGGCTTGCGTTTTCCACGCGTTTTTAGCCACGACATGTGAACGGCCTATGGCCCCAAAGTCTGTCTACACTGGACGCGACAAAGCTACTGTTACAAATCATTTAAAATTTTGTGTCAGTACGTCATAAATAGAGCGAGGCATCAGTTAGAGCGGGGATTTAGACTGGGATTAGAGCGGGAATTTGTCGTGCCGCGCATGCATCCAGTGTAGACAGACAGCATCACTGATTATGGGTTCTACAGTATTTTGTGGCGTTTCGCGTGTCAGGTGTAGACAAGGTAAGAGCCACGCAGATGCTATGGTTGTAATTAGTTTATTTTCTATGCTGATTTACTCACCTATAAAATCACCCCAATCATTGATTTTGTTTTTTTTACAAATAGAGATTAAAATCATCTGGTGATTTTTTTTTTTTTTTTTTTTTTTTTTCATATCGCAATATATATTGCAGAAAAACAAAATATCGCAATGTGAGTTTTTTCCAATATCGTGCAGCCCTTCTTCAGATGCAGCTTGTGTGTTTCCTCTGCATTGCAAAGATACATTTTGTTGATACTGATTTCATTTGCTTGGAATTTGCAAGAATTTGTCTCAAAAGATGGTGCACACTTTTAGAAAAAATGGCTTAAAGGTAAAAATGCCCATAAAACTTCTTGGAAATTATTAATTTCTATCACTGCTGTGAACTGACCACACAGAATATGAAGAATATCAGAAATTTCAGGAGTCTGCTGTCCACGGTAGTCCTTAAGATATCAGCACAATAACACACTCAGCAAAATATCGTCTAATTATCGTTATCGATAAAATCCCAGAAAATGATCGAGATATCATTTTTTGTCAATATCGCACACCCCTAATTTAAGTTATTTAATTGATATAATCATTTAATGATAATAATTGTTTAAGTTATAGGGATGTAACGATTAATCGCGAGCCGGTTGTAAATTGATTCATATATGTGACGATTCAAATCGGTTGAGATGCTAAACAAATCGCGATTCAGTTAGGGGTAGGAGTTTATATAGCCCCTTTCACACTAGAGCTGCACGATTAATCGTTAAAAGATCGCGATCTCGATTCAGATACCCACACAATCTAATTTCTGAATGACAACGATTCGCCCGTGTCTATTAAAACTTTGAAAAAATCATACCGGAACATTCAAATCTGCATTCGCGCTGCTGCTGATCCAGAGAGCAGACAGTTAACATGTTTAGGTAAGAAAAAGCTTCACAAACAGTCTTTTCAACTACACAGTATTATTTCTGTCTTACAGTCATTCATAGAAATACTGGGATAAAAGTTTATAGTTCGGCTACAAACATTGATGTCTATGGTAGCGATCAAAATAGAGCCACTCATCTTTTGAAAGCAACTGGCGCTTCAAATAACGTTTGTGTCGATTGCATAATTTCGCCACTAGGTGGCGACAAGTGACTGTTAAAAAATGTATTTGTTATTGAATCATTCATTCGAGATTTCGTTCAAAAACACTGATTCATCCATTAATGAAACAAGTGAGGTATGAGTGAGTCATTGAATCATTAATACAAACCAATTTTTCATCATTTTAATTCTAAAAGTTGGTGTATTAAATACACTAGGGGTATTTTAAATACATATACCCCGGGTTTCACAGACAAGGCTTATAGTCCTAGACAAAAATGTAAATCTGAGCTGTTTCAACTGAACGAAACTCACATTGACTGATCTTAAAATATATCAGTGCCTTTGTTTTGTCTCAAGATGCACACCAGTAATGTTTTTTTCTAAGCATGTTTATAAAAATTGCTTAAATGTCTTAATTGAACTATGATCTAATCCTGGCTTAGTCTAAGCCCTGTCTGTGAAACCTGGCCATACTGTATTATATATTAAAATGTTTAATAATTTAAATTATTAATTTAAGTGTTCATTTAAATTAAACACTTTTAAATAGACTGCAGCAATTAATATTTTGTCACACATTGTTTTGTTTAGTTCAGAATCGTGGGAGAATTGTGATCTCTATTTGAGAAAAAAAATCGTGATTCTCAATTTATCCAGAATCGTGCAGCTCTATTTCACACAGAGATTCTGGAAAATACATGGGTAATGTTCCGGCATTTGTTCCCGGATCGTCAGATTTGCTGCATTCACACTGCCAGTGATTTTCCGTAATCTGTGCGTGCATTCACACACAACCCGTAAAGATCCCGTAAAGACACGTGACCTTTCATGTGACGTGTATAATGCGCCGCTCACCATTGCACTAAACTGGAGAATGATTTCAGTTTCAGCACGGATAGTGAGGAGCTCCCTGATCGCTGCTTCATTCCAGTTTACACGTTTTTCGTCATGTGAACGTTGATCTGCCTTCAAAACACCCGGTAAAACAGTCGAACGATAAAGTGCGTCATCACTACGACACACCCTTTACGGCATTGATCCGGCTTTTGTTCACACAGCGCTCGTTCCGGGACTGAACCCGGCAATGTTACTAGGTCCCCAACCCAGATCAATCCCGGAATTAATCCCGGGACGTGTTTGCGTTCACACAGAAGGCACTCCGGCAATTTTCTGGCAATTTTCCGGGACCAACGTGCAGTGTGAATGGGGCTTATGAATGTATGTCTGAAGGGAACTTACTGTCTTTAGAAAAGTTTAGATGGTATTTTCTCTTTTCATCTTGCCTCTGTATAATGCATATTCAAGTTCATAAGTGCAGCGCTGCTTTGTTTACAGAGGAAACCAAAGAAACGCTTAAAACGCCACCTGCTGGCAGAGAGTGAATCTGTGTCTCATTCAGCTCGTCTGCTGTTTCATTTCATGCAGCTATTTTTTATGGATACAGTAGTTTCACAAAACTGAAGTCTGACCATTCTCTGTTTTTGCTTCAGATTTCAAAATTATACAATCTAATTTAGATTAAAAACTAAGGGTGTGCACGAATAGTCGAACATTCGGTCTGTAATTATTATTCGAACAATAAAAACACTATTCGAATTTTACTATGTGTTAATAAATGCAGGGAATCCATGACAAATCCTAAGCAGTTATAACTAAATACACTGGGTGGCGCTGTGGAGCGTGTTAAATTGATATTATTTGATTAGAGAACGTTGTCATCTGCCTCACGAAGTTTGGATTTACTTTGATCTAAATGATCTTACTCAATGATCTGACAAAATGTAATTACTTATGATCAAATTAATTAGGGAAACTGATTTATCATACTATCACCACCACAATGAGAAATCACATGAAATCCAAAAACATGGACTGAGGAAAGACATCCATCACTGCATTCACGACTGCAGATAAGCGCAGCTGTACTCATCTTGAGCCGAGAAGAGAGCACATCTGATAGTGAAATTATCTTCAGATATACAGGAGCTGGTCATATAGTTAGAATATCATCAAAAAGTTGATTTATTTCACTAATTCCATTCAAAAAGTGAAACTTGTATAATGTATACATTCATTCCACACAGACTGATATACAACCCCAAATCAGAAAAGGTTGGGACAGTATGGAAAACGCAAATAAAAAAAGAAAGTAGTGATTTCTAAATTTACTTTGACTTGTATTTCATTGCAGACAATATGAACACAAAATATTTCATGTTTTGTCTGGTCAACTTCATGTCATTTGTAAATATACATCCTTTCCTGTCATTCAGACCTGCAACACATTCCAAAAAAAGTTGGGACAGGAGCAATTTAGGGCTAGTAATGAGGTAAATTGGTTAAACAATGATGTGATTTGAAACAGTTGATGTCAACAGGTGATTGTAATGATGATTTGGTACAAAAGCAGCATCCAAGAAAGGTCTAGTCCTTTAGGAGCAAAGATGGGCCGAGGATCGCCAGTTTGCCAACAAATACGTGAGAAAATTATTGAAATGTTTAAAAACAATGTTCCTCAAAGAAAGATAGGAAGAGATTTGGATATTTCACCTTCAACAGTGCATAACATAATTAAAAAATTCAAGGAATCTGGAGGAATTTCAGTGCGTAAAGGACAAGGGCGCAAGCCTAAGCTGAACAACCGTGATCTCCGATCCCTCAGGCGGCACTGCATCAAGAATCCTCATTCATCTATAAGCGATATCACCACATGGGCTCAGGACTACTTTGGCAAACCTTTGTCAAGTACCACAATACGTAGTTACATCCACAAATGCCAGTTAAAACTGTACTGTGCCAAAAGGAAGCCCTATGTTAACAGTGTCCAGAAGCACCGTCGACTTCTCTGGGCTCGGAGGCATCTGGGATGGACCATCACACAGTGGAAACGTGTACTGTGGTCAGATGAATCAGTATTTCAGGTATTTTTGGGAGGAATGGACGCCGTGTGCTCCGGACCAAAGAAGAAAAGGATCATCCAGACTGTTACCAGCAACAAGTCCAAAAGCCAGGGTCTGTCATGGTATGGGGTTGTGTCAGTGCCCTTGGCAAAGGTAACTTGCACTTCTGTGATGGCACCATTAATGCTGAAAAGTACATAGAGATTTTGGAGCACAATATGCTGCCTTCAAGAAGACATCTTTTCCAGGGACGTCCATGCATATTTCAACAAGACAATGCAAAACCACATTCTGCACACATTACAAAGTCCTGGCTGCGGTGGAAGAGGGTACGGGTACTTGACTGGCTTGCCTGCAGTCCCGACCTGTCTCCAATAGAGAATGTGTGGCGCATTTTGAAGCGCAAAATGCTACAACGAAGACCCCGTACTGTTGCCCACCTTAAGACTTGTTTACAGGAAGAATGGGACAAAATTACACCTGAAACACTTCATCACTTGGTGTCTTCAGTCCCTAAACGTCTTTTAAGTGTTGTGAAAAGGAATGGCAACATTACAAAGTGGTAAATGCTTTACTGTCCCAACTTTTTTTGGAATGTGTTGCAGGTCTGAATGACAGGAAAGGATGTATATTTACAAATGACATGAAGTTGACCAGACAAAACATGAAATATTTTGTGTTCATATTGTCTGCAATGAAATACAAGTCAAAGTAAATTTAGAAATCACTACTTTCTTTTTTTATTTGCGTTTTCCATACTGTCCCAACTTTTTCTGATTTGGGGTTGTATTTCAAGTGTTTATTTATTTTAATTTTGATGATTATAACTGACAACTAATGAAAACCCCAAATTCAGTATCTCGGAAAATTAGAATATTACTTAAGACCAATACAAAGAAAGGATTTTTAGAAATCTTGGCAACTGAAAAGTATGAACTGAAAAGTATGAGCATGTACAGCACTCAATACTTAGTTGGGGCTCCTTTTGCCTGAATTACTGCAGCAATGCGGCGTGGCATGGAGTCGATCAGTCTGTGGCACTGCTCAGGTGTTATGAGAGCCCAGGTTGCTCTGATAGTGGCCTTCAGCTCTTCTGCATTGTTGGGTCTGGCATATCGCATCTTCCTCTTCACAATACCCCATAGATTTTCTATGGGGTTAAGGTCAGGCAAGTTTGCTGGCCAATTAAGAACAGGGATACCATGGTCCTTAAACCGGGTTCTGGTAGCTTTGGCACTGTGTGCAGGTGCCAAGTCCTGTTGGAAAATGAAATCTGCATCTCCATAAAGTTGGTCAGCAGCAGGAAGCATGAAGTGCTCTAAAACTTCCTGGTATACGGCTGTGTTGACCTTGGACCTCAGAAAACACAGTGGACCAACACCAGCAGATGACATGGCACTCCAAACCATCACTGACTGTGGAAACTTTACACTGGACCTCAAGCAACGTGGATTCTGTGCCTCTCCTCTCTTCCTCCAGACTCTGGGACCCTGATTTCCAAAGGAAATGCAAAATTAACTTTCATCAGAGAACATAACTTTGGACCACTCAGCAGCAGTCCAGTCCTTTTTGTCTTTAGCCCAGGCGAGACGCTTCTGACGCTGTCTGTTGTTCAAGAGTGGCTTGACACAAGGAATGCGACAGCTGAAACCCATGTCTTGCATACGTCTGTGCGTAGTGGTTCTTGAAGCACTGACTCCAGCTGCAGTCCACTCTTTGTGAATCTCCCCCACATTTTTGAATGGGTTTTGTTTCACAATCCTCTCCAGGGTGCGGTTATCCCTATTGCTTGTACACTTTTTTTCTACCACATCTTTTCCTTCCCTTCGCCTCTCTATTAATGTGCTTGGACACAGAGCTCTGTGAACAGCCAGCCTCTTTTGCAATGACCTTTTGTGTCTTGCCCTCCTTGTGCAAGGTGTCAATGGTCGTCTTTTGGACAACTGTCAAGTCAGCAGTCTTCCCCATGATTGTGTAGCCTACAGAACTAGACTGAGAGACCATTTAAAGGCCTTTGCAGGTGTTTTGAGTTAATTAGCTGATTAGAGTGTGGCACCAGGTGTCTTCAATATTGAACCTTTTCACAATATTCTAATGTTCTGAGATACTGAATTTGGGATTTTCATTAGTTGTCACTTATAATCATCAAAATTAAAAGAAATAAACACTTGAAATATATCAGTCTGTGTGGAATGAATGTATACATTATACAAGTTTCACTTTTTGAATGGAATTAGTGAAATAAATCAACTTTTTGATGATATTCTAATTATATGACCAGCACCTGTATATAAAGTTTTCTCGAGGGAGAGTGGTTTAACACAAGTGCTAAGAAACTGTTAGCACACGTTATCTTTGTCAGCGCGTTCTTATTGATATCAGACTGAGGAAAAAACTTTCACCCAAGCATGTGGATATTATTGTTTCTCTCAGAATTAATACGTATAACAATTTAAAAAAAATAAATATAGGCTGACTCGAGTATATGTAGCCTACATTCTGTACTGTAATTGGAACAGTCTGCTTGATTTTTCCGTTTGCTCTGCTTGATCTTGAATGCTTTTTTTAATGTATGTTTTCAACCAAAATAAAACCTTGCGATATAATGTAACGTTGTTGTAGAACATTGTTGAGTAACGGCTAATTATAAGCTTGTTCAGAAATCATGCCAAAAACTTGATAATTAAAAATAACGTCTTTCTCATTAAACCTCATTTAACCTTTTCAGTGGTGAGTTTAAAAAATATTCTAGCAGTCCCCCCAGAGTGAGTTTTTTTAAGGCGACCGTTATTTTAGAACGTTTGCCCTGACTGTTTCCATGGCGACGCGTCATGCTCGTCACGTGACACACCGCGGCCACAATAACACTGTATGACAGATGGATCACTTTTATTTCGTTTTTCCTTTTTTATTTAATATATTCACAAACTTGCTTACCATGTCATCTGATACTCCGATTCACAAATATGTGCAAATGAGTGTGTTTTGTTGTTTAAACGCCTTTATAAATGATCTTGATTGTGATCTGTCACGTGAGATGGGCGGCGCCATGTTTGTTTGCGCTGCAGTTCAGAGAGTCCTGTCAGTCAGATTTACAGCATGTGAATTCATCAATTTCTCCAAAAATACATGTAAGTAAGTGGCCAGTGAACTGGGTGAAGAATAGAGTGAACTTTATAGTTACTTACACTATGTTTATCTGATATGAATAAAACACATTGGCAAATTAAATTTGAATGGATTGTTATTGTTGCTTCCATAGACATCTGTGTGTATTTTACAAGCTCTAAATGTATTGTTTTACTAGTACTTATGTGTATTTAAATGTCTGAAACCTAAAATATGCATTATGCAGTTAAGAACACTGCATATTTGTGATAATATGACAAGCACAGTGCACGTCTCTCTCTGGCTCAGCGCCAGCAAACGCGCAAAACTACAGTTTGAATTTGGCAGTTATGCAACGTCACCGAACGTTCTAAATCCCATATTTGGGACTGTACTCCCAGGGGCATGGAAGTAAAAATCCCATATGTGAGACCATACCGCTCAAAAGGTTAAATAAATGACTATTCGAATATTCGTTTTTTTATGAGCCAGAATATTCAAATGCAAAATTTTTGGAAAATGCCCATCCCTATTAAAAACTGCTCATGTTGCATGTATGCAGCATCTTTGTTTGGATCATGATTAAAATGCAGTGGTTGCCTCTAATTTTAAATGGAAAGAGCACAGACAAAGGCTTATTTAGTTTATATGAAGAGATTTCTTCTATTTGTGTTACTTAGTTGATTTGGAGCTTGTTTTAAAATTTCAATTTAGTTTTGTTATTTACATTTAAATTATATTTACATTTTGTTTACATTTACATTTTGTTTAATTATATTTACATTTACATTTAGCAGACACTTTTATCCAAAGCGACTTACAAATGAGGAGAACAGAAGCAATCAAAACCAACAAAAGAGCAATGATATGCAAGTGCTATATTAGTATATTTATTGTAGTTATATTTCAATTTCACAAAGAAACATGCTGCATTTTGTCCAAGCAATAATAAAAGGACACATTTAATTTAGAATTTGTCTTAAATCTCATTTTGTAAAAAAAAATTAAAAAAAAATCGTGAATCGAATCGTGAGTTGAGTGAATCGTTACATCCCTATTAAGTTCATATAATAATTAATACTTTTGACTCATCCATTTTCTTAAAAATGGTTTAAAGGCTGAAATGTGAAGTTGATAATTTTATAAAACTTTGTTTTTGTTTTCTGAAGTGTAAATTATGCTTTCTACAGTAATTTTACAGTTTAATATGGTACTACACACATTGCCTCACCCCACTCATATGGTATTAATTTTATTTGTGCAGGTCTTAAAAAAGGTCTTAAAGTCTTAAATTTGAGCTTAAAAATCCTGCAGAAACCCTGAGAAGTGGGGACAAAGCCTTGTACAAACAGGCCAAATACACACTAAATAGGGAGATAAGAGTGGCAAAGCAAAACCACTCTGAAATGCTGGAAAAACAGCTTTCAAGCAATGACCCTACATCAGTGTGGAATGGCCTGAAAGCCATCACCAGCTACAAGACCCCATCCCCCAGCACTGAGGCAATCAACAACTGGCTGAAGACCTGAACGAGTTCTACTGCAGGTTTGAAAAGCAAAAGCCTGGTCTGACACCCCACACCCACTCTGACCGTCTCACAACACAGCCATCAACACCCTCCCCTCCCTCCCCCTACTGTTTCTCAGCCTGTACTTAAGATCTGTGAAGATGATGTATGCAAAGTCTTCAAGAAACAGAAGATAAGGAAAGCCAAAGGCCCAGACGGTGTGTCTCAAAGCCTGTGCTGTCCAGCTATCATCCATATTCACATTGATCTTCAACAGATCACTGGAGCTGTGTGAAGTCCCCTCCTGCTTCAAACGCTCCACCATCATCCCTGTACCCAAGAAACCAAAAATCACAGGACTTAATGACTACAGACATGTTGCTTTAACATCTGTGGTGATGAAGTCATTTGAGAGGCTCGTGTTGGCCCACCTGAAGGATAATACTGGACCCTTGCTGGACCCCCTGCAGTTTGCTTACCGAGCAAACAGGATACAGTCAACATGGGACTGCACTTCATCCTGCAACATCTGGACAAATCAGGGACTTATGCAGGGATCCTGTTTGTGGACTTCAGCTCCGCTTTCAACACCATCATCCCAGATACCCTTCTGACTAAACTAACTCAGCTCTCCGTGCCCACCTCCGTCTGTCAGTGGATCACCAGCTTCCTGACAGACAGACAGCAGCTAGTAAGGCTGGGAAAATACACATCCAACACCTGTACGGTCAGCACTGGAGCTCCTCAGGGCTGTGTTCTCTCCCCACTGCTCTTCTCCCTCTACACCAACGACTGCACCTCTAAAGATCCCTCTGTCAAACTCCTGAAGTTTGTAGATGACACCACACTCATCGGCCTCATTCAGGACGGTGGCGAGTCTGCTTACAGACAGGAGGTTAAGGAGCTGGCTGTCTGGTGCAGTCTTAACAACCTGGAGCTTAACACGCTCAAAACCGTGGAGATGATTGTGGACTTCAGGAGAAACCCCCCTGCTCTCCCCCCACTCACCATCATGAACAGCACTGTGACTGCAGTGGAGTCATTCAGATTCCTGGGCAGCACCAGCAGATGTTGTACTTCCTTCGCTAGCTGAGGAAGTTCAACCTGCCACAGGCGCATATGACACAGTTTTACTCAGCTGTTATTGAGTTGGTTCTGTGCTCGTCTATAACTGTCTGGTTTGGGTCAGCGAGCAAATCAGATATAAGAAGACTGCAGCAGACTGTAGGACAGCAGAAAGGATAGTCCACCTGACAGCAGAAATGATCATTCACCCCGGACACAACCTGTGCACTTCTCCCTTCCATCTCTGTGCCTGCCCAACCTTCAGTTAACACATGAATCATTACTTGTACTACTCCAGCCTCTTTCTCAGTGAAGCATATCTCTTTATTTAAACTGTATATAGAGTAAATAATGGGCATAAATATGTAACATTATTATTATTTATTGTTAATCATGTTTTCTGTTCTCACAAAGCAGTATGTATGCCTCATGTGTAAAGAATTTAATCACCATTGTTTAATTTTAGCCTTTTGTTTTAAGCTTTATTTTGAATTTCACACAACTAGATTAGTATGATCAATTGATATGAATGTCCAATTTATATTGCACTTCTCCCTTCAGGCAGACGCTATAATAATACAGAATTATTTAAGATCTCTGTGCACTAGAATACACACCAAAACACAGAACATCTCAAACAAGAGTCATAAAAACAGTTTAACACAAACACAAAATTCCCAATTGAGAATGATTAAAATATAGCATGCCATCTCCAGCTTAATTTTACTTTAGAGATAGATAAACAGAATAGAGAGTTAACTTTTAAGTTGAAACATCTGCCGTTGCGTTTCTCGGCTGATTCCGCCTGTTGTCGTCGCGTGATCATTACCTGTGTTCGGTGTTGTTTGATGTAGTTGCTTTCGTGTATTCATGCAGAGATTTGACTGTAATTCATTGTCCATCTTTTGGAGTCTAATCAAAGAAGTGCGCGATTTTTTAGCAGAGCAGAGAGAGAGAGCAGCTGAGTCAGAGGGTATTAACCAGAGGACTTTCAACCCCCAGAGGCTCCACCAACCAGGTTGTCCCTCTGGACGGAGGTCCACCTACGGCTCATTTTATGTAAATATCTGCATATGCATGAAGAAAATATCTTTTATCTCACACATTATTTTATTTATCCCAGGCACACATTCTTGCTGTACCGTTATAGAAACCAAATATAAGTATTTGAATAATAACAGCTTTCGCTAAAACTAACTCAAAAAGGGTTATATTTAAAGATTAGAAATAAAATCTGCATATACATAAAGTTCTTGCTACAGGAGAAAATTCTCAAAAGATTATAAAAACATCCAGATTACAATGACACAGCAAGCTTATAAATGACATAAAATACACATTGATATATTTTGTAAAATATATTGTATTATTGCTTTTATAACAGCAACAGGTATTATTGTCTTTTGGAACACTTTTATTTAGTCTTTGTTCGGTTGAAATGAAAGGCACATATCCTTGCCAGCTGGGAGGACGGGAGGTCAGGAAAGTACTGTCCTATGAGAATTAACGTTTGTGGGGATCTGGTCTTCCTTGTGAACGTTTCTAAAACGTCTTTTCTTGTTGATAAAAATCATTGAATTATGCGTTGTCAGATCCATAGTTTGTCGTTTTGACCATTGCCAGATGTTTACCTCAAAGCTCTCCATGTTTCTTTATGTAACCCGAAGGCATGGCAGGAAATTGGCCACAGTTGGGTGAGGTGCTCTTCCTCTGTCAATTTTATGACTTGCAGATAGAGCGAAAGTTTCTTGCTGAGGAATTTTGTGGTTGCAGTGTGTGTGTGTGTGTTCTTTCCTCCACACAGGTCCTACACATGCATGTACACCAAGAGCACCTTAAAAAAAACAACAACACACTTGGCAAATAAAGCCAATTCTGTTTCTGATTCTGATTCTAAATCACACACAGAATTTTTATGCGCTTTTATGGAATTGCGCTCTAACGTTAATTTGCCCTGTTTAGTAAATTTGGCCCTTAATTTCTAATGACATATTCTCATGAAATTATTATATAGAAATATTTTAGCAAAATGTATATTTCAGTCAGAGTTATTGCTGCTGTTCTGCTGTGTGTCATGTGTTTGACATGCATGTGTTCACCGGTGCTCGTTCACTGATGTCTGTGGAGTTTAATGGAGATTTCTTCTCAGGTTATGCAAAATAGAAATACTTTCTAACATTCACAGAGAAGAATTTAACCACATGTAAGCTCTGCGCTGAGGAGAACATGCCTCAAAAGCATTAAACAGCAGACGTGTCTGTCAAAGCACAACAGAACAAACTGCAGTAAACACTTGTGCTTTTGTCTGAAGATCTGAGTATAAAGTGCTCTGATGTTTCAGATGACTTGCTCCTGCATCTTTCCCACAGCAGCTGTTTTCCAAGTGTTTATCCTTATAGAAATGTGTTATTCATAGAAATGTGTTATTCACTGCTATAAAGTGATGTGACTGACTGATGGATGGTTTCTGAGCACAGCGTTCAGACGAGACTAATCCATAATCTCACACACTGATGATTGTTATTATTGATTTGATCAGTTATTGTTGCAGCCCTGCTTATAATAAATGAAACAGCAGACAGAACTAAAGGAAGAATGATTTATGTGTGTTTATCAGGATCTTCAGGAGAAGGAAGAGGAAGAGATCTTCATCTCCAAATCCCAGCTGTGTGTCTCTGAAGAGCGACAGATCCATGAATCATCTTCCTGACCTCAGTGATGATCCAGTGACCTCTGACCCCAGGTGAGGATAAACATGTAGTGATGATTTAACTGCTTTATGGGAGTCAAAAACACACTCAATGCACACAGACAGAACTTGACACAATGAGCACGTGTTCCTGCATTAAAAAAACTTCAGGAGCACAATTAAAATGTAATAAATTTATATGGAATGTCATGACAATATCTAATAATGTGTTTTTCTTTAATAAATAGATATAACAAGACATTTACAAGCAAAATTATTTAATTTATTAGAATACAAAAAGCACACAAAGTTTTTAAATAGTTCTGTATTAAACTGTTCAATAATTATATAATTATTCATATGCCTACTTTAAACACAGTGTGTAACCTTAAATAAAAATATTAACCAGGAGAAAAACAAAGCAAAAAACTTTATCCATAATGTGGGACTTTTAATTATAAACAAACAGAAATACAGTGGACTCGTATTTTGAAATGCGTGCTTTTCTATTGCTGGCTGCTCATTCAAAAAGATGAGGGAGATAAAATATGCATCTTACAATCATCTAACATGTTACAATATCCACAGCATAAAGTACAGACTGTCATAATTCATCAGCAGTCAATCACAAGCAATCATCTGCCATAAATGTGCTCTATTCACTGATTGTGAATTGCTGTGAAACCATGAGAAATTATTCAGTAAATACAAGACTGACATCTCTATTGATTTAGATTTTAATTTATACAGCCTTTATTTTGAGATTTTTATCTGTTCTTTCTTGTGATATTTCAGCAGAGCAGATGGAGAGCGAAGCATCTCTGGAGGAGCCTCTGTCTTCTGTCTGAACAACACGAGCGTTACAGCGTCTCTGAATAAACATGATCAACCAGTGAATGATGAATTACAGAGAGTCAAAGACCAGCTCAAAACCAGCATGAAGAACAAGTATGAGAGATTATTTGAGGGACTGAAACTCCAGGAGAATGAAACCCTCCTGAACAGGATCTACACACAGCTCTACATCATAGAGGGAGAGAGTGAAGGAGTGAATGAAGAACATGAGGTTTTACAGATGGAGAAAACGGCCAGAACACAACACTCACAAGAAACTCCAATCTACTGTAATGACATCTTTAAAGCCTCAGCTGAACCAGCATGTGAGGAGAAAGACCAGATCAAGACTGTTCTTACTAAAGGCATCGCTGGAATCGGAAAAACCGTCTCTGTGCAGAAGTTCATTCTGGACTGGGCCGAGGGAAAAGCCAATCAGGATGTAGATTTCATGTTTGTGCTTCCATTTCGAGAACTGAACTTGATCCGAGATCATCAGTACAGTCTTCAAAGACTTCTGCTGGACTTTCATCCTGAACTTCAAGATCTGGACTCAAAGATTTATGAGGAGTGTAAAGTTGTGCTCATCTTTGATGGTCTGGATGAAAGCAGAATCACACTGATGTTTTCAGACGCTCAGAAAGTTTGTGATGTGACTGAGACTTCATCAGTGGGTGTGTTGATGTCAAAGCTCATGAAAGGAGATCTGCTTCCCTCTGCTCTCATCTGGATCACCTCCAGACCAGCAGCAGCCAATCAGATCCCCTCCAAATACATCAACCGTCTGACAGAAATTCAGGGATTCAGTGAGCCTCAGAAGGAGGAATATTTCAGGAAGAGAATCAGTGACCAGCATCAAGCCAGCACAATCATCTCACACATCAGAAGAGCAAGAAGCCTCCACATCATGTGCCACATCCCCGTCTTCTGCTGGATCTCATCCACTGTGTTTCAGAAGCTCCTGAAAGAAGATCTGAGTGGAGAAATCCCTCAAACTCTGACTGAAATGTACATCCACTTCCTGCTGATTCAGATCAACACGAGGAACCAGAAGTATGAAGAGAGAGATCCAGAGAAACTCCTGCAGTCCAACAGAGAAGTGATTGTGAAACTTGCTGAAGTGGCTTTCAAACAGCTGATGAAGGGCAATGTGATGTTCTATGAGGAGGACCTGATTGAGAGCGGCATAGACGTCACTGACGCCTCAGTGTATTCTGGGATTTGCACTGAGATCTTTAAGGAGGAATCTGTGATTCATCAGAGAAAAGTCTACAGCTTCATTCATCTGAGCGTTCAGGAGTTTCTCGCTGCTTTTTATGTGTTTTACTGCTATTTAATAAAGAACAAGGAGCCACTGCATGAATTCAGATCTTACAGATTTAATAAAGACTCTCTGTATGATCTACTTAGATCAGCAGTAATTAATGCACTGCAGAGTAAGAATGGACAGCTGGATCTGTTCCTGCGGTTCCTGCTGGGCGTCTCACTGGAGTCCAATCAGAGACTCTTACAGGATCTACTGACACACACAGAGAACAGCTCAGAGACCATCAGAGAAACCACACAGTACATTAAAGAGAAGATCAAAGATGATGATGATTATGATGATAATGATCATTATCATCTCTCAGCTGGTCAATCCATCAATCTGTTCCTCTGTCTGCTGGAAGTGAAAGATCAGACTCTGTCCAGAGAGATTCAGGAGTTTGTGAAATTAGACAAACTCAGAGAAGTATCTCACTTCTGTGAAGTATCTCACAGACTGCTCAAACAATCACCTACATGCTTCAGATGTCAGAGGAGCCGCTGGATGAGTTTGAGCTCAAGAAATACAACACATCATATGAGGGGAGAATAAGACTGATACCAGCTGTGATCAACTGCAGAAAAGCTCTGTGAGTGTTTAATCATTGATTGATTGATTGAAACGTTTATTTCGAACATATAAATAAATATGTCAAAACAAAACAATACAAAATAATTTTAACTTATACTTCCAAAAAGGAGTAGGAAGAAGATGCTTATTTAATCCTACCCCTTCTCCACTCAGATAATAATAATCAATGACAATAATCATCAAATCAACTTCATGATAACAATAATCAATAACAATAATAATCTAATTAACTTCATAACTCTGTCATCTCATCCTTGCTTAATGCACTCTTTTGACTTTCCTACATATATTTACAGTATACAGTTTGTTCAAAATAATAGCAGTGTGTTTAAAAAAGCAAGTAAAGCTACAATCCTTATAATAACTTTTACTTCATACACACAAATGATTGGGAACATTGCACATTCTATTCTAAATCAAAACATGAGAAAAATTTTGCAAATTTGTTATTACTTTACAGAAAGTGAAGAAAAAGGATAGGCTGTTCAAAAAAATAGCAGTGTCTGCATTTTTCTTTACAAATCAAACATTTACTGTTTAAACTGAAAAATGCTTGAAATTTAGCTTTCTTGTGAATGACTGAACTAACATTTAGTTGTATAGCCACGGTTTGAGAACTGCTTCACATCTGTGTTGCATGATTGCACATTGAACCGGATTCCAGCCCAGGACGATTGCACTACATAGCACAATTCCTTTATTTCTTGGTTTTGCCTCAGAAACAGCATTTTTGATGTCACCCCACAAGTTTTCATGTAAAGGTCTGGAGATTGGGCTGGCCACTCCATAACATATCTTGTTGGTCTGGAACCAAGATGCTGCTCACTTACTGGTGTGTTTGGGGTCGTTGTCTTGTTGAAAACCCATTTCCAGGGCGTTTCCTCTTCGGCATAAGGCAACATAACCTCTTTAAGTATTTAATTACTTAAACTGATCCATATCCCTGGAATGCGATAAATAGGCCCAAATGTAGTATGAGAAACATTCCCATATCATGATGCTTGTGCCACCAGCTTCACTGTCTTCAAGTGACTGTGGCTTGAGTTCAGTGTTTGGGGGTCGTCTGACAAACTGTCTGCGGCCCCTAGACCCAAAAAGAACAATCTTGCTTCATCAGTCCACAAAACATTGCGCCATTTCTCTTTAGGCCAGTCAATGTGTTCTTTGCCAAATTGTAACCCTTCATTTTTTCAACAGTGGGACTTTGCGGGGGCTTCTTGCGATAGCTTGCTTCTCATAGGCGTCTTCTAATTGTTACAGTATAAGGTAACTTTAACTTTCTTTGACACCCTGGAGCTATCATGGCTGAGTCTTTGCCATTTTGGCTATTCTTCGATCATTTGAATGGTAGTTTTCCGTTTTCTTCCTCATCTTTCTGGTTTTGTTTGCCATTTTAAAGCATTTGATATAATTTTAGCAGAACAGCCTACATTTTCTGCACTTCTTTAATGTTTTCCCCTCTCAATAACTTTTTAATCAAATACGCTATTCTTTCTGAACAATGTCTGGAATGACCCATTTTACTCAGATTTTCAGAGAGAAATGCACATACAAATTTGCTGCCTTCGTCCTTAAATAAGGGCCACTTGTTTGACACCAGTTTTTTCACAGAATGGTTTACCTCTCTAATTAAATCCACACTGCTATTATTTTGAACACGCCCTTTTCAATTAATGATTTAGTTGCACAGAATCAACAGCATGCATGTCTGACTGTTGGGTTTTGTTTTCTATTACTCTACCACACCTACTAGTAAAATATTTGCCATGTAGAAATATAATTTCTGCCAAAAACAGTGATTGATCTGGTTAGTGATATTGGACTGCTATTATTTTGAACATAACTGTATATACAAACAGAACCTAAATAAAAACTATGACTAAATAATCTGTATGAACACCTAATCAGATCTGTTCTTCCTCCTTATGCATTCTGAGAACCATACGTTTATACTGCTTTTTAAACTGGGTCACACTTGGGCATTGCTTGAGCACTAGACTTAGTCTGTTCCACAATTTCACTCCACATACAGAAATACAAAAGCTTCTTAATGTTGTACGTACATAAAGATGCTTAAAATTACACTCTCTCCTAAGATTATATCTCTCTTCTCCATTAAGGAACAATCTTTGAATATTGCTGGGAGTAAGTTATTTTTTGCTTTATACAGTATTTGTGCTATTTGAAAATGAACCAAATCAATGAATTTTAATATCTTTGATTTTAAAAATAAAGAATTTGTACGATCTCTAGAACCAATTTTATGAATTATCCATATTGCTCTTTTTAGCAACATAGATAATGATAATAATCTGCATTTATATGTATTACCCCAAACCTCTGAACAATAATTTAAGTATGGTAATATTAATGTACTATAAAGAATGTAGAGTGATTTGTGGTCCAGAACATGCTTTGCCTTATTCAGTCCTGAGATACTTCTAGACAATTTATACAATGTTTATGTGAGATTTCCAACTTCCTTTATCATCTATTATCACCCCAAGAAATTTATTTTCATTTACCCTTTCTTTGTCCACACCATCTATCTGTATCTGAACTTGTGTACTCTTTTTACTATTTCCAAATAACATACATTTAGTTTTATTAAAATTTAATGATAATTTATTTATATCAAACCACATTTTTTATTTATTCATTTCTAAAGTAATGGTCTCTAATAATTATTTTAAATCCCCCCCCCAGAACATAAAATGTTTGTATCATCTTCGAACAAAACTAACTTTACTATTTTTGATACTTTACAGATATCATTTATATAAAGCAAAAATAACTTCGGACCCAGTACTGACCTCTGGGGGATGCCACAAGCAATGCTCAAGCACAAAGATGAATATTCCCCCAACTTCACAAACTGTTTTCTGTCTCTTAAATAAGCTTTTACCCAGTCCAATACAACCCCCCTTATTAATTCCAGTTTATTAATTAATAAATTATGATCAATCGTATCAAAAGCTTTTTTAAGGTCAATGAAAACTGCAAACTGCTTATCTCTAGCTTTTGTAATTTCTTCAACCAAATCAATTAATGCCATTGATGTGGAACTGTTTGGTCTGAATCCGTATTGACTGTCAGAAATGAATTTATGTCCATCTAAAAATTTGTCTAATCTATTATAAAATAATTTTTCTAGAATTTTGGGAAATTGTGGAAGTAGAGAAAGAGGCCTGTAATTTGAGAAGTTGTGTCTATCCCCAGTTTTATACAGCGGAAACACTTTAGCTATTTTCATTTTGTTTGGAAATTTACCAGTTTGAAATTATAGATTACAAATATACACCGAACAAAATTATAAACGCACCACTTTTGTTTTTGCCCCCATTTTTCACGAGCTGAACTCAAAGATCTAAGACTTTTTCTATGTGCACAAAAGGCCTATTTTTCTCAAATATTGTTCACAAATCTGTCTAAATCTGTGTTAGTGAGCACTTCTCCTTTGCCGAGATAATCCATCCACCTCACAGGTGTGGCACATCAAGATGCTGATTAGACAGCATGATTATTGCACAGGTGTGCCTTAGGCTGGCCACAATAAAAGGCCACTCTAAAATGTGCAGTTTTATCACACAGCGCAATGCCACAGATGTCACAAGTTTTGAGGGAGCGTGCAATTGGCATGCTGACTGCAGGAATGTCCACCAGAGCTATTGCCCGTGAATTGAATGTTCATTTCTCTACCATAAGCCATCTCCAAAGGCGTTTCAGAGAATTTGGCAGTACATCCAACCGGCCTCACAACCGCAGACCACGTGTAACCACACCAGCCCAGGACCTCCACATCCAGCATCTTCACCTCCAAGATCGTCTGAGACCAGCCACCCGGACAGCTGCTGCAACAATCGGTTTGCATAACCAAAGAATTTCTGCACAAACTGTCAGAAACCATCTCAGGGAAGCTCATCTGCATGCTCGTCGTCCTCATCAGGGTCTCGACCTGACTGCAGTTCGTCGTCGTAACCGACTTGAGTGGGCAAATGCTCACATTCGATGGCGTCTGGCACTGTGGAGAGGTGTTCTCTTCACGGATGAATCCCGGTTTTCACTGTACAGGGCAGATGGCAGACAGCGTGTATGGCGTCGTGTGGGTGAGCGGTTTGCTGATGTCAACGTTGTGGATCGAGTGGCCCATGGTGGCGGTGGGGTTATGGTATGGGCAGGTGTATGTTATTGACAACAAACACAGGTGCATTTTATTGATGGCATTTTGAATGCACAGAGATACTGTGACGAGATCCTGAGGCCCATTGTTGTGCCATTCATCCACGACCATCACCATGACCTCATGTTGCAGCATGATAATGCACAGCCCCATGTTGCAAGGATCTGTACACAATTCCTGGAAGCTGAAAACATCCCAGTTCTTGCATGGCCAGCATACTCACCGGACATGTCACCCATTGAGCATATTTGGGATGCTCTGGATCGGCGTATACGACAGCATGTTCCAGTTCCTGCCAATATCCAGCAACTTCGCACAGCCATTGAAGAGGAGTGGACCAACATTCCACAGGCCACAATCAACAACCTGATCAACTCTATGCGACGGAGATGTTGCACTGCGTGAGGAAAATGGTGGTCACACCAGATACTGACTGGTTTTTGGACCCCCCCCCCCCCAGTAAAACCGCACATTTTAGAGTGGCCTTTTATTGTGGCCAGCCTAAGGCACACCTGTGCAATAATCATGCTGTCTAATCAGCATCTTGATTTGCCACACCTGTGAGGTGGATGGATTATCTCGGCAAAGGAGAAGTGCTCACTAACACAGATTTAGACAGATTTGTGAACAATATTTGAGAGAAATAGACCTTTTGTGTACATAGAAAAAGTCTTAGATCTTTGAGTTCAGCTCATGAAAAATGGGGGCAAAAACAAAAGTGTTGCGTTTATAATTTTGTTCAGTGTATGTTACTGGTTTAGAGATCCCCTCAATGACCTTTTTCACAATTTTCATATCAACGTCATTATGATCAGTAGATGTTTTATATTTACACTTATTTACAATATTTACTACTTCTTTTTCTTCCACCTCTGTAAGGAACATTGAGTTGGGATTTCTTTCAATTAAATTTTCATTCCAATCTTCCGATGACACTGGATCTTGAATTTCTTCTGCCAATTTTGGTCCAACACTCACAAAAAAATTGTTAAAGCTATTAACTACATCATCCATATTATCCTTTGTAGTGTTATCAATATAATATTGAGGATAACTTTGTTGTTCTGTACCTTTTTTTGATAATACTATTTAATACACCCCAAATTCCTTTAATATTATTTTTGTTATTACTTAATATTTTACTATAGTATTCCTTTCTACAAACCCGTAGAATACTAGTTAACTTATTTTTATATTTTTTATATTTATTAAATGCCTCTTTAGTTCTTTGTTTTATAAATTCTCTATAGTGTATTCTTCTTTTTACAGGCATTTTGTAAACCCTTTGTGATCCATGGTCGATCTATATATTTTTGTTTTCTATAATATTGTATAATTGGACAGTTTTTTCATATAATGATATAAATATTTTTTTAAATATATTATATGCATTGTCAATGTTATTTTCCTTATATACGACTCCCCAATCCTGTGGTAATAAGTCACTCTTAAATGCATTCATATATTTCTCTGTCCTCACTCGTCTGTAATCTTGTTTTACATCTAACTGATTTCTCTTATAGTTGTTGTCATAAACTGTAAAAACCGGTAGATGATCACTAATGTCACTGATTAACAATCCACTCACAGTATTATTTTCAATATCATTTGTAAATATGTTGTCAATCAAAGTGACACAATGAAGTGTAATTCTACTGGGTCTAGTAATTTTACATTACAACTATACATTGTATTAATAAATTCATCAGTCATTTTGTGCTTACTTGGATTTAACAGATTAATATTGAAATGACCACAAATATAAATTACTTTTTGATTAGTTTTTGAAAACATTCCTTCTATCCACTCCTTGAATACTTCCATACTAGAGCCTGGAGCTCTGTATATACAACTAATGATAGCATTCTTTTTTTCCTCTGACATACTTCAAATGTTATACATTCTAACATGTTATCAATCACAGTTGTCATACTTTCTACCACCTTATAATTCAAGTTTTTATCCACATACATAGCCACTCCTCCTCCACTCTTATTCATTAACTAAAGTATCATATTTAATAATGCATCTGACACCTTTAAAATAAATGTTCCTAAATGAGAGATTTTCTCCTAAATAACAGTCCAGAATCTTACAGGAGTCACGACACACCTTTTTAATACAGTAGATAGTCGAGTAAAATGTCTGTTAGCGCTGCGGTAAACACAACCCAGACACATGTGGAACTTGTTCATTAAATCACTTGCAGGTGGAGCAAAGGGACGGTCGACACCATTGATCAGTAAAGCTGGAATTCAGACATTTTCACTGTGAATGAAGATAAAATAATGACATATATTACTGGTACTATTAATAGCAATAATAATATAGCATTATCACATTTAATCTTCAGTAATTATTCATCATAAATGCTTAATGTTCCAGCTGTTTGACTGCTGTTACAGTGAACTATTACAGTGAAGGCAGTGCTTGAAGTGTGCTTACTTTTTTACTGTACAGCACTAGCCAGTATTTTAGATTATTATACATTTAAAGAGGTCTGCATTATGCCATAAAATAAATAAAATGAGAGAAAATGTGGATTACTGTGAATGGGAATATTATGAGAGATATAGGTTTAGTTTTCTAACACATATTTACTTTTTTCACCGTCAGGATCTAATTAATGTCACAATAGGTTTGAAACTTACAATTAATAATTTGCTGATGCATTTCAGCAGGTCACGCATGTTCTTATTCGTTATCTGTCCATTTTTGACACATCTATTCTGGTATACAAAACAGCCCTGCTCATGACATGCCAAAAAATATATAATGTCCATGAATTAAGAAAATGTTGATCATTTTGTTTCATTAAATTGTTCCTTTGTATGAGTTAAAACTTGAAAACAGTATTTATTCAGTCCGGTGAATTAACAAAAAAAAATGAAGAAACTAATAAAAGGTCACAATTTACAGGCACATGCATTTACATTTAGTCATTTTGCAGACACTTTTATCCAAAGAGACTTACAATTGGGGAATACATAAAGTGATTCTTGTTAAAGAGGCAAACAGACAGAAAGAGGCATTAAAACAGCCCCCACACAGTCACAGTGTGGGAATTTGTAACACCGCCCAAACGTATATGCAAAGAAAGAAGGCGAACTATTATTCTCTCTGTATTGTTGCTGCCGCCGGCACCATGTCCAGTAGACGCTGTGTTTCATTGTGAAAGGAAACACTTTGTTTGTTCAAAGAGGACACACACTAGAAATCAGTGGTTAATTGTATTTACAACATGTTCACAGATAGAGTTCAACCCAAATATTAGAGTGTGTGCTCAAGCACGTTTTACGGAGGACTGCCCTTCCTGAACCTGGGAGTAGCCTGCCAGCTATGCACGGAGGCTGTTTAGATAACTGGGGCAATTCCAACTTTGCAAGGACAGTTGAAATGTGACAGTCTGGCGCTTCTGACTCACAGCCTTATATTTCGTTTTTATTTAAAAATTTGCCACTGACTATTCAAACGCGAGTTTTGGCAGTGTTTGTTGTTTGTCATTTCTCCAATCTGCAGATGGTATTGTTTACGCAGCGTGTGCACCACATAAAAAACAGTATAAGCATTAATCAGTAATTATTCCCCACTGCGATGCAACAAATGCCCTGTTTATAATAGGGATGCAACGACCTCACCAATTTTTTCAGATCACGATCCGATCCGATCGCAGAAAATTCTGAGTAAAGGGGTCGGCCGATTCCGATCCGATCCTAGCGCAGTGTTTTTTTTTTTGTTTTTTTTTTTAATCAATGTAGAGTTTCTATACTTCTGTTTCACTCTTTTGGTGTGTGAAACACAATCTACTAGACAACTTCATTTTAATGAAAAATAACATGAAAATATATATAGGGGCTGTTTAAACCTGGTCACTTCATGCATTTTGTAAGATAAATCTGATCGCTCAAAACACCTCAGGAGGAGGTCTGGGCCGCATTCCAGATGAACTGGACATGTGTAAATGCATCTGGTTGTTGAAACCACATATGTGAATTTTACTCCTCCCAAAATGTAAAAATAATAAACGTGTGAGACAGTGTTATAGGCTATATGACATTTTAGTCAGATATGACTGCGCTAATGCAACAAGGATTAGCTGAGTATCTCTTCGAGCAAGCAGACGCGCAAACTGCCGCGAGTGAAACTGAAAGAAAGACACA
This sequence comes from Schizothorax lantsangensis, assembly GCA_027422415.1. NCBI lineage: Eukaryota > Metazoa > Chordata > Actinopteri > Cypriniformes > Cyprinidae > Schizothorax > Schizothorax lantsangensis. Next base: position 42,025 of record JAPDDO010000169.1, on the reverse strand, counting down.
GACGCTCAACACACTCATCTTCATTAAAAGTATAAGACAAACGCCTTATCTTTCACATGTGCTGATGTCACAGTGCGCTCTCATATTGCGGTCTTTGATCTGGAAATGAGCTGATAATTGAATAACACCGCGCTTTTGATTTCGTTGACGTGAACTTCGTTAAATTTATATAGGCAACAGCGCGGGAATTGAAGATCGGAACTATTATTCGTTCTCTGTGAAGATTGTATGCTGCCGCCAAGTGTAAATGGAAACGTTTTAACAAATCAGATAGATATCAGATCAGTAGAAAACGCATGAAATGACCAGATGTAAACAATCTAAACATTTAGTGAAAGCGAAACATTACTTTAGTTTGGAGAACAAATAAAAGTGAATATGTGAAGGACTACAACCTGGTAGAAATGTTACACATTGCTCTTTGCATTGTTGTAAAATACATTAATGAAAACAGGTAAATGTATTTATTTATAAATATAAACTACAAAATTAAAAGACATTTCTTTTAAATGTATAGCACAGTAATGAAGGCAGTTCAACCCAAATATTAGAGTGTCCTGCCTCCATTACTGTGCTATACATTAGATTTTAATGGAGCCTTGATAGTTTCCTGAACCTGGGAGTAGCCTGCCAAGAAACGCTATAAATAATATTTCATTGCGCAAAAGGCTGTATTATAATACGAAAAGCTCCAATAGAGAACGGCACAAAGCTTATGCGCATCCCGTCCAGAAATGCGCTTGAAGCAGCACGGAGTCACAGCACAGTCCGGTCAGATGATGTCAAAGACAGAGGGAAGAGATATCTGATGCGTAGCTTATTAAATCTGACTCACAGCCTATAAGTTTATTACTTTTCTTTTAACGGTTTTAAATTAGTTTTAGCGCTCTTGAAGAGTTTCATTGTTTTGCCACTGACTATTAAACGAACGCAAACGCGAGTTTGAATGCTGAACGGAGGATAACGGACAGCCGCAGCAGAGAGAAGTGTTTACATGAACTTGAATTTAACGACTTAAATATTCATTTCTACCAATCACATTAAACTATGGAACGGCTTCAGAACACTTGGACTATTGACTTTACGCTTTATAAGCTTTTGTGCTTTCGATGGGGCTTAATGCAACGCATAAAACAGAACAGTATACACACAATAGTCGGATTTGGATCGGTCTCGTCTCACCGATACCCGATCCGCAGAAAATTGATTGGATCGGAGCCGATACCGATCCTGAGTATCGGATCGGTGCAACAAATGCCTTGTTTATAATGGGTTTTATTGTTTGTGTCGTCGCGCCGGGACACGGCATCATAATATGGTAAGGGGCGTTACATTTCCATCTCACGCTTGAGGTATTCGGCCAATCACAATGCACTGGATAGCTGGCCAATCAGCATACACCTCGCTTTTCAGAACGATGAGCTTTGTAAAAATCGACATATTTCAAAAAGGCGGGGCATAGAGGAGCAACAATAATATACAGTATGTGAAAAATAATGTTTTTTTTTTTTACCTTAAACTGCATAAACACATTGCATTACACCAAATACACAAAATAATGTTCTATTTAGCAACGTCATATGACCCCTTTAATCGAATTCTGGGAAATATGAATTATTATTACCCTTGCAGAGCAACATCCTTGACTGTAGTACTGTGTAGCATAGAGTAGAATGTAAGCACAGGCTCACAGTCTTGACATTTACTCTGCTGCTTGAATTCATTCCAAATTACAAACACACAAGTTCATAAATACTACTATTACTTCTGTGAAATATTAATTATTTTAGCTACAGTATTTTTCTTGGATGTCCGACTGAAACAGTCAGATCTAGTCCATTGCCAAGTCAAAGCTGACTGCTACTCACAAAAACATGCTTTGATACATTCACCAGATAACTTGTCATAGTCTGTGGTTAAAGTTCCACTTAAGCCTCGTTCAGACTGTCAGCCCAAATCCGATTTTGTGCATATCCGGATGGAATCTGATTTGAATGACTGACTGTCCACACAGTGTATCGCAACTGTTCATATCCTAATTGTGTGTCCATAAGAGCTCTTTCATTTAAGAAATATGTGTTGGTTTATATGGCAATACCGTTGCGTTGTTATGCCTATGCTAAGAACAACAATAACAGCAATACAGTTTGCAATACAGATGTTGTCTCACGACATGACAACATTTTTGACATCAATGATTTCATTATTTCCAATGACATCAACTGGACAAAGTGCGTTGGACCCAGCACCGATGTGCTCGTGCTATGCTGGGCCGACACAGTGGAGTGGTGAAGCGAGTCAGAGACGTAGCCCTGCTGCTCACTCACGTGCATTGCTGCATTCACAGAGAGGCATTAGATGCTAAGAGAATGCCCATGGATTTAAGACCGTTTTGGACGATGCTGTCAGAATGGTAAATTACATTTAAAAGTTGTCCACTGCAAGCACGTTTGTTTTCCCTTTTGTGTGAAGAGATGGGTAGCGAACACCGTTAGCTTTTACTACATACCGAGGTCCGCCGGCTCTCACATGGCAGAGTGCTCAGTTACGTGACGAGGTCAGAACATTTTTCATTGATTCCAAATTTAAACTTGCAGACCGCCTCTGTGATTTTGACTGGCTTTTTAAATTGGCCTACTTGGCTGACATTTTCAGCCAGTTGAATGGTCTAAATCTAGCCCTACAGGGGACAGCAGTAACAATGTTTCACGTGCAAAACAAAATAGAGGCAACCATAAAGAAAATGTATCTGTGGGGGAAAAGAATTGCCTGAGCCAACTATGAGTCCTTCGAAAACATGTCTCACTTTTCGTCAATGCAGTAGTTGCTATGACAGAGTACATGCAGGCTTTAAAGTCTCAGATGCAGGACTACTTCCCTGACATCAGCAAACAGCAGAGCTGGATATCCCTTTGCCAACCACACTGAGGATGTACTGGCGGGACTCACCTACAAGGAACAAGACAGCCTCATCAATCTATCCTGTGACAGCTCCTTGAAACTGATTTTTTTTTTCTGAAAATCTTTGACTCACATCTGGTTACATGTGTCAAACGAATACCCTGAACTCGCCAACAAGGCAATAATGTTTTTGTTGCCGTTTGCCACAACGTATATGTGTGAAGTGGGATTTTTGGTTCTTGTGGCCTTAAAGACAAAGTACAGGAACACGCTGAGTGTGGAATCTGATCTCCATCTTAAATTGACGTCGATTCAGCCAGACATCAAATCCTTAACAGCTGAAAAGCAACATCACCCATCTCATTAGGTACTGTCTGGAAGACTGCTGATCAGACTGTGGGACTGTTCTGGAAGTACAGACATGTGCTTCCGGCTTCGCTACTGTTCGGATGCTCTTGCTTACTGCTCCGCGCTTTGCTCCCTGTTTATGTACTTTTCTCAGATTTTTCTAAGGTTTTAACTTCTGCAGATCAGCACAGTGCTCAAGCAACACATTTTTGGCACAAACACTAAACTAAAAACTTTTCGGGACTGGAAGAACACACAGCAGACCGTCATCATGGACCCCCTCAGCATACAGCTGGTGAGTCCTGTGAATCTCAACAGTTTATACCAAGTGTAGAGGAACAAGCCTAAACTGATTGACACACTAAACGATGGTACAAACAGGGAGCGAGACCCAAAGGCACTCGAGACATGAATGAATGAATGAATGAATGATGCATTTATATAGCATCAGATTGTCACGAGTATCTCGTATTGCTGTGGTAGCATCCTCTACCCCAGATATGGCTATGACCAGGCTTGCAAACACTGGTATTCTACCACCCCCTATACATCTTGAGAACAGATTTATTGATGCATTAATGGATGTGGGTGTGGAATTCCTCAAATGTGACTGAACATGGATCCTATCAGCCAGCAGCTAACATCGCTACTAACAGGCGCTCAAGGTTGAGCAGACAGCGGCATTCAGCTCAGAGCGCAGCCAAGCCCAGGACTTTGATAGTGGGTGACTCTATTATCAGAAACATCAGTAGCAGGACTACAACTACATGCTGCTTTCCTCAAGCAACCATCTCTGATGTGAACAAGGAACTTTGGAACATTCTAATGAAGCACAAGACTGCAAATCGAATCATCATCCATGTGGGGAAGAATGATATTCGGAAAGAGCAGTCAGAACTACTTAAAAAGGATTTCAGTGAACTCTTTGAAACACTTCAAAGACTTGAAGTTCAGTCATTCATCAGTGGACCACTCCCAGCAAGGGGAACTAACATGTTTTCACGGCTGCTTGGGCTGAATACATGGCTACAAAGAACCTGCAGTATAAAAGGAGTCAACTTCATTGACAACTTCAACCATTTCTGGGGCCATAGACAACTGTTTAAACTGGATGGTCTCCACCCAAACAAACTTGGTGCAAGAGTGCTAAAGGACAATATCTATTCAGATGATGTGTAAATCTCTATTTCCAAAAAATGACCCTTATGACTGGTTTTGTGGTCCAGGGTCACATATATATATATGTTCATTTTAAACTACAGTTCAAAAGTGTTGGTTATAAACCCAGGAATATGTAATAGTTGGACACTCATTCTAGAGAACTCTAAACTGTGTTGTAAATCTCACTGAGATTAGTAATAACTAAAATAAAAAAGAAAGAATAAAAGCCCACGTATCCCAACACTTTGTGTTAAAATTAAAAGGGTCATGTATTGAGAAATCAAATTCTCCTTGATTTTTCAACATATGAAGTCATTGTACTATTAAAAAATCCTGTAAGTTTCAGAACGCAAAACTTTCTCATTAGTCTAAAAACAGCTTTTATTGAAACCAAGATTCTAAAATGACTTGTTTTGGAATTTGTCACATTATGATGTAATAGTGCGATGAAAGCTTTCCTCTGCAGAAGATGATCAACGCCTACTTCAACATCACTGCCTCTTTAGCAGTGTAAAAACACAGTCTCAGAAAATGTTGCTACATTTTACATATTCATTAGCTGAAGAAACAGTCAGGAGCTCTTCTTATTGTGATTCAATGTTCAGATCATGTCATCCCATGTTCCTGAGGGTGAAAAACTGGCAACCCTCTTTACATGTCTTTATTGTCTTTATTATTATTATTTATCTCTTCCAGACTTTCTGGCTGTGATCTCTCAGAACAGTGTTGTGAGAGTTTGTCTTCAGCTCTACAATCCTCAAACTCTGTCCCGAGAGAGCTGGATCTGAGTAACAATGACCTGCAGGACTCTGGTGTAAAGTTTATTTTTGATGGACTTAAGAGCCCAAACTGTCAGCTGCAGATACTGAGGTATTTAAGAACATATAAGAGATCATTCTTACAGTCAACTGGTCGCAATGTTGATGTGTGTCTGTAGATGATCTGACTGTTTGTGTGTTCTGCTCTCTTTCAGTCTTGTTGGCTGTAATCTCACTGCTCAGAATTGTGAGTGTCTGTCATCAGTTCTTCAGTCCTCAAACTCTGTCCTGAAAGAGCTGGATCTGAGTAACAATGACCTGCAGGATTCAGGAGTGAAGCTGCTCTCTGGTGGACTGAAGAGTCCAAACTGTCATCTGCAGATACTGAGGTATTTAATAATAATATAAGCAATAATGTGGGATCTGTCTATATAAACGTAGTCAGTATAAAGTAAATGGTAGGATTTGTGAAACAGATGTGGAGATTTTGTATTTGACTCTTGAGACATTTCTACCTGCCCAGGGAATTTGGATGTGTTCTGGTGGTGGTTGTTTATGTACCTCTCAGTGGAAAGTCAACTGCTGTGGCAGATTGTGTTCATATGCTACAGCAGCAGCATCCAGAGGCCCCAGTAATTGTTGCAGGATATATGAACCAGTGTAAACTGGATATAACAATTCCGGGTTTAAAGCAGTATGTAAAAGGGCAAACAAGTCCTAATCTCTATCCATTAGGCCACGACTGCCCCAAATTTATATTACTGTATCTCCGAAGGAAACCGACTGTCTTCAGAAACATTTCATGCTGTTCTGTGTCAGCTGTGCCACGCGGATACGTTTTCTACGTTTATTTACGCTTTGATTTGAACGAAAACAACGTATCTGTGTGGCGTGGCTGACACAGAACAGCATGCTGTTTGCGTTCAGTGGATACTCTCCAAAATGGTGACGTGGAGGAGACAAATTGTTGAATAAAGTCGTTATTTTTGTTTTGTTTGCGCACAAAGTATTCTCGTAGCTTCGTAAAATTATGGTTGAACACCTGATGTCACATGGATTATTTTACCGATCTCCTTGCTACGTTTGTGGATGTTGATCATGTTAATTCCATTGCTGTCTATGGGAGGGTCAGACAGCTCTCAGAATGCATCGAAAATATCTTAATTTGTAGTCCAAAGATGAATGGAGGTCTTACGGGTTTGGAACGACATGAGGGTGAGTAATTAATGACAAAATTTTCATTTTGGGGTGGAGTAACCCTTTAAAGCAAGAGTCTTCATGTATAGCTTACGCTGTACAACTACAGTAGGTGGACAACCATAATGACTACTACCGCCGCGTGTACTTCCGCCGCAGGGCCACGGCGTTAACTGCAAGTCAGTCGCATGTTAAAGTCGTTCACGAAACTACCGCCAGGTGGCGCAAAGGGACAGTTTGCAAACTGACTAGAATTATATTTTGTTTTGTGAACGGAGATCAAATAATGGAATAAAACAACAATAACATTATAATATAACATTATAATATCCTTAAAAATCAGTAGAAAATTAATTTAACATTAATTTTTGGAAAGTTAATTTTAAAACGTGGGATAGTCATAGGCGGTAGCCTAACGCATCAAAAATAAAAAATAATTAAATTTACACAAAGGCTCTTACTGCATGTTATGGTTATTAAACAGTCATTACAAAAACCTTTACAACTACACAATTTTCTTATGTAGTATTAAGGGGCTTTCATTTCAATCTACAGGCTAATGAAAGTTTTTGAACGAAAAATCCTGACCTTGGCCTTGGTCCTCTGTACAAGGCTGCATGTTCATGAGACTCTTATTTGTGTCGCAATTTACTCTGACTCACACCATAAAAAAAAAAATGTATAAAAAAAAATACTTATGAAATTATGAAAGGCTTGAAACTTACATTTAATAATTCGCTGATGCAGCCTATTTCAGCAGGTCACACATACTTATTCGTTATCTGGCCTTTTTTAACACATTTTATTCCCATATACATAGTCTCTGAAATGGTATTCCAAACTGTCCTGGAGCAGCCCAGCACTGTCTCCCTCATCTAACACACCCGATTCAACTCGTCAGTTCATTAGTAGAGACTTTAAGACCTGAAGTGGGTCAGAAAAGGTGAAGAGAGTTGAGAGAAAATACAATTTTTGTCAGATCTGCTTCACGTTTAGCAGTGGCAGCTCTTAAAGAAATAACCTAATAACCAGCTGCTGTGATGTCTGTTCATCAAGAACAAAAGAAAAACTTTTATAGCTTTAAGGTTTAATCTGTATTTAGTTTAGAATTTAGTGTTTGATAACTTCAATTTCAATTTCTGTGTATTTCTGCTGAAGGGCACAGGTAAAAAAAATTAATAATGGGTTTATGTGAAGATTGTTTTAAGTTCACTTAAATTAGAAGTTATTTTTTAAAGTCAATTAAATGTCAATTAAACTGTAATGTTGAATGGCTTTAGTCAATGGTTAAATGTATGGGGGGAAAACAATTTTATAGAGACACCAGTATTATTGGTATCAGTGATACTGGCCTTCAGTCATAAAAAAAGATGCCATTAAACAAATATTAAAAATATACTGTCTTTGTTGTTTCTACATTAATTTGAAGATTGAATGTGAAATTATTGCAATATAAAAGTATATTTAAAAACTTTAATGTTAGGTGGGCTTAATCGCAATTAATTACAGAAAAAAATGTGCGATTAATTCGTTATTTTTTTAATCGATTGACAGAACTAATTAAAACGTGTTTAAATAACAATTAAACCATTTTTAAAAATAATAATAATAAATAATAATAATAATAATATTTAATACTGATAATGATACGGTTTCGTATACAGAGTTTGGTCGTGCGGGAGATTGCGGGAATCTGTAAAATGTAAAAAAAAAAAAAAAAAAAAAAATTAGACAACACAATACAACTTAAGAATTTTGTAATTTAATTAGAAAACAACCCCTGATTCACAACATTCATTTCCAAATGCAGAAATCAGGCAAAGCCCTGCACAGGCCTCAAATATACCAATAATATACCTCTGACCATCAACGGTGCGACTGTGGAGAGAGTGAGCAGCACCAAGTTCCTGGGTGTGCACATCACAGAGAACCTCTCCTGGACTAACAACACTGCGGCACTGGCCAAGAAAGCACAACAGCGTCTCTACTTCCTCCGCACTCAGAAGAGCATTGGTGGCTCTCTCCCCTCCCTCCAGGACATCTACAGCACCCGTCTCACCCGCGAAGCCCTCTGCATTGCTCCCACCCACCCGAACACACACTGCGGCACTCAAGAGGACAGCACAACAGGCTGTCAGGAAGCTGAACTCCACTTCCTCCGCAAACTCATCAGCATATGGTGTGCTCATGCTCCCTTGCAGAATCCCATACCATGGTACTGTCCATCTACAGCACAAGACCTGTCTTCACCCTTGGCGAATGCCCTCAGCAGTTGAACTGAGCACTGTTCTTGATCCTCCACCCACAGCCGAACAGCACAGCTTCTTCAGTCTGATGCTACCATCAGGGAGGAGACTGCGGAGTCTCAACAGGCGAGGGCCAGCAGACTGATAGAGACAGCTCATACAGTCACTGCAACATGGCTGGTGCAGGAAAGGGTGAACAGTGCTCCAATCCCATGTCAGTCCATGCCTCACACCCTCCCCTCAGCTCTTGTACACCACTCGACACCATGCTGTATGACTCTGACCCCAAACCATGCCACTGTATATATATATATATATTAGTGCTGTCAATCGATTAAAAAATTTAATCGCGTTAATCACAGTCATGGACTGTGATTAATCATGATTAATCACAAATTTAAAATACTAGGATTTACCTGTGTAAATGTCTTGAAATAAAGAAATGCATGACTAACTAGTTTAAGGAAACATAACCTTTCACACTTCCGCCAGGTATGAGACATAATCCTTATTATTCTTTTATCATTATTCTTTTGTTTTTATTCAGCCATTATCAGTCTTTATACTGGCAATAAAATGTTTACCAAGCCACATCGCTTCAATCCCATTATACATTTACCCAACTATTATCAAAAGTATTTCTAAGTAAATACAACAAAACATTTCTTGCGACCTTACGTGAAGTATTATGACAAAATGCATTATGAAGAAGAATTGGACCTGCTCTGGTGCATTAGAGCTAACATTAGCATCATAAGACAATTTATGAGATTAATAGTAACGTTACACTTTTACTCAGAACTCACTTCAAACCACCATCGAGTGTTTGTAATAACGTCCTTTTGCGATCACATGTGGAATTTGGTTGTTTACTGTTGTTAAAATATGCTTTTTATAGCCTTTTATATCGCTGCAAAAATGAGCATTTCAGATGTAAGTTACACATTCATCTCAAGAAAATCACATAGAAACCATATCCTATCATAATGGTGTGTTTATTATCTTATATAATCTATAGTGGCTGTTGTCATGTTTATTTCTGCTGTGTTGTATGCTGTGGCTGAAACTCACGTTGTTTGTGATGTACAACCGTCTCTCCGTTCTGAAGTTGCCAGGAAATTCCAAGTATGATAAACATTAGTAAAATGACTATTTTAATTTTATTTGTGTATACACTTTGGGCGGCCGCAGTGATAAAAGTAGCCCGAAATACCGCAACCCAAGGCTCTGTAATTTTTCCTGCGACTGTATTTTCAAAATAGCCCACGAACACTTGTGCCTGTGTGTGCCACAGCCGCTACCCTGGCAAACTGGTTCACTCTACGCTCATCACACACTGATAGATAACCTTCCGCGCTGCAATGACGGGAAGAAGTTGGGGTCAAACCTTATCAAACGATTATTTGCGTTAAAATAATATTAACGCGTTAAATTTTTTAGATTGTCAATGCGTTAATGCGTTAAAGTTGACACCCCTAATATATATATATATATATATATATATATATATATATATATTATTAATTACACAGTGGGTACGGAAAGTATTCAGACCCCCTTAAATTTTTCACTCTTTGATATATTGCAGCCACTAAAACATTTAAGTTCATTTTTTTTCCTCATTAATGTACACACAGCACCCCATATTGACAGAAAAACACAGAATTGTTGACATTTTTGCAGATTTATTAAAAAAGAAAAACTGAAATATCACATGGTCCTAAGTATTCAGACCCTTTGCTCAGTATTTAGTAGAAGCACCCTTTTGATTTAATACAGCCATGAGTCTTTTTGGGAAAGATGCAACAAGTTTTTCACCCTGGATTTGGGGATCCTCTGCCATTCCTCCTTGCAGATCCTCTCCAGTTCTGTCAGGTTGGATGGTAAACGTTTGGACAGCCATTTTTGTCTCTCCAGAGATGCTCAATTGGGTTTAAGTAGGGCTCTGGCTGGGCCATTCAAGAAAGTCACGGAGTTGTTGTGAAGCCACTCCTTCGTTATTTTACTGTGTGCTTAGGGTCATTGTCTTGTTGGAAGGTAAACCTTCGGCCCAGTTGAGGTCCTGAGCACTCTGGAGAAGGTTTTCGTCCAGGATATCCCTGTACTTGGCCGCATTCATCTTTCCCTCGATTGCAACCAGTCGTCCTGTCCCTGCGCTGAAAAACACCCCCACAGCATGATGCTGCCACCACCATGCTTCACTGTTGGGACTGTATTGGACAGGTGATGAGCAGTGCCTGGTTTTCTCCACACATACCGCTTAGAATTAAGGCCAAAAAGTTCTATCTTGGTCTCATCAGACCAGAGAATCCTTCAGGTGTTTTTTAGCAAACTCCATGCGGGCTTTCATGTGTCTTGCACTGAGGAGAGGCTTCCGTCGGGCCACTCTGCCATAAAGCCCCGACTGGTGGAGGGCTGCAGTGATGGTTGACTTTCTACAACTTTCTCCCATCTCCCGAATGCATCTCTGGAGCTCAGCCACAGTGATCTTTGGGTTCTTCTTTACCTCTCTCACCAAGGCTCTTCTCCCCCGATAGCTCAGTTTGGCCGGACGGCCAGCTCTAGGAAGGGTTCTGGTCGTCCCAAACGTCTTCCATTTAAGGATTATGGAGGCCACTGTGCTCTTAGGAACCTTAAGTGCAGCAAAATTTTTTTGTAACCTTGGCCAGATCTGTGCCTTGCCACAATTCTGTCTCTGAGCTCTTCAGGCAGTTCCTTTGACCTATGATTCTCATTTTTGACATGCACTGTGATGTGTCTTATATAGACAGGTGTGTGGCTTTCCATCAAGTCCAATCGTTAATCAAACACAGCTGGACTCAAATGAAGGTGTAGAACCATCTCAAGGATGATCAGAAGAAATGGACAGCACCTGAGTTAAATATATGAGTGTCACAGCAAAGGGTCTGAATATATATATAGTTTTTCTTTTTTATATGCAAAAATCAACAATTCTGTGTTTTTCTGTCAATATGGGGTGCTGTGTGTATATGAGGAAAAAAAATGAATAAATATATGCAATATATATATGAATATACTGTATATATATATATATATATATGCGCATGTATGTATGTGTGTGTGTATATGTATATATATGTATTTGATTTGTACTTATCTGTATTTTAGTGTTTAGTGTTATCTGTATGCACCAGGGAGTAAGAGAGTAACGCAATTTCAATTCTCTGTATGTACGGTACATGTGGCAGAATTGACAATAAAGCAGACTTTGACTTGACTTTGATAGGCCCTATAGCCGGCCCTTGGCTGATAGCTCACCAGTATTCTCGCCCGAGTCCAACTGGACCCTGTGTCTTTTCGCTCTCTCTCGCTTACACAGCTGCTGTTGCAGCCATTAAAATAGTTCCGTTTTATTTTTAATTGCAAAGTTATATTTCTTATTGTTTCATTAATTAATTTAGAAAAACGTTTGGAACATTCTTTGTTTAATTTTATTTTCTTTTTTTCTTTTGAGTGACGACCAAGCGGATAGTGGCAGACAGCTGAGTTGATCATGTTTGATCAATTTAGCATTCTCAAATCATCACGACTTGCTTAAATTAAAATCAATAGATATAAAACACATTAAAGTATATTACAATGTTAGTTTAAACATTTAAAATTGCGCTGTTAGGCGTATATCTAAGCGTTTGTGTGGAGAGTGGAAGCTGAAGCGCGCTTAATGCACGGAGGCGCCAGCGCGATCACTTCATTTTGTTCTTCATAACAGTGGAAACAACTTGAAGTTGGCCACGGCGTAATTTTTGCTCCTACGGATAAGACTAATACTTAATTTGGAACTGTAAATGGTCTACCCTTATTTCTGTGTGCACTCACAATATCATCAAAACGATGTGCTATTGTAAATTACTTTTAAAAAGTTGTAGTTATTATTACAGCAACAATTTGTTTTTGTTCCATTAATAATTTTTTATGTGAGGATGAAAATAAACGGTGCTATTATCATCGGTGCTATAATTCAGTTTTGCTGTAGGCTATTCATCAAAAGCAGCATCAAAAAGCAGTGTGCTCACTGGCAGTCCAGTTCATTATGAAAAAAATTAAGAAATATTAGGCCTATATAGACCCTTTTTCTGTTAGTAAACATTGTGAGGTTTTTCTGTGGGTGGAGCTTAGCTGGAGGCAGAAAGATTAATGCCCTGACCGCTTCATTAATGGCAGCTATGAAGTCTGTTTAGCTTGTTTTTTAATAATAACTGGAGAAATTCCGATTTAACCTGCATATGTAAGGTATAGATGCACTGTCCAGGACCGCGATTGTTATTTGAAAAGGTTAACTTTAACAGACAAAACCAGATTGGCTGACCCGCACACGCTTTTACTCAAAGGATGGACGATCTGACAGGATTCCCCTCAGGTTGAGTGACTCACATCTAACGTGTATAGTTAAGACAAACTCACAGTGTCTATCTAGTCATGAAGATGTTGTATATATATTTCAATTTCAGCAGGCAACTATTTTTACAGCTACATTATTATTCCAGCCACAATTAATCACAACAATGTATATACAATTACATATGATTAATATAAATCGTCAGTTTGTTGTTTTACACACATGCACACAGACATTATTTCATACACGACATAGTGAGATGCATAAGAAATCTTTAGACGAGCCCATAACAACAAAAGACAATACTTTATTGAACCTTTTCTGATAAGAAGTGTGAGCTGCAAACGCAAGCATTTTTGACGATCGTTTTTGTCCAGTCCGCTCGTTTTATCTCGTTTCACCACAGCTGTCGTCGGGTTTTTTTTCTGGCAGTGGCATCAGGTATGCCTTAACATTTCAAATTGGAGCCTCTACTACATCGATTAGGGCACCCAACATCACAACAAGATGATATTTTAAGCTCCTTATGTAGCCAAATCTGCGCTGGTTTGAATGGGCCGCCTCCAGTTTTTGCCTCCAGCTAGCGCTGTGACGTAACTGTGATGTCGGCCCTAAAAGGGTCTATAAGATCAGCATTTGATAATAAACACACAAGAATTATCTGCATGATGACTCTGTTTTTTTATTATTGTGAAGTGAGATGAATGAAGAGCGCGTCTGTCTTGCGTGCGCAAACACACAATGTTTATCAAGTTAATCCATAGTCCAGTTGTAACAGATCTAGTAATCTGTTACCTTACTTCTGTGATTAAAGTAAGTGGTAATTTTACTCCCAGTCATGAGGGGGCACAAGGGAGTCATTATCAGTGAAGTTTCTCTAGATCAGAGAATAAGAGGAGTGGGAAGTTTGAGTACGGACACTTGTGAGCTGGGAGTGTTTGCTCTCTCCATGCTTTCTCAAACCCTTATTGAGGAACATTTGTGTTTTACATTTCAATGCAAGTTGCTTTGTTTCTTTAAAGTCCCCCTGTAGTCAAATATTTTATCCCTTAAAACTTATTCTTTGATCATCAAAATGACATATTTAAATGTTTTTTCTTGTGAAAATAATTTTCTCATGCCATAAAATAGCTTGAATTTTTTTTTTAATTTCCCTTGCCTCATTTACTATACGCGGATCTATGAATATGCAAATTAGCCACGCCTTCACTCAGTCGCAGCAGCCAGCGCCTCCTGATCCACTGAACTGTCGTAAACGCAGAACAATGGCAGACACGGATAATGACTGATAAAACTATGTTTTTACTAGCGGACAACTACAGTGAACACTGTAACATTCGTTAAAGTTACTTACTTGACGGTGTTGTGTCCTCAAAATGCCTTTAAGACTGAATGCAGCCGTTTGTGATTCTTGATTCGCGCCCGCGAGCGTACACGAGGAAAGTGCAGACGCCGATGCGTGAGAGGTGGGTCTGACTCTGGGCTACTTTTGCACTGTTGCCATGGGTTATAATGCTAGTTAGCGGTTCTAAATTCACATTAAACCACGGCTTCATGGGTTTTTTGCTCTAATTTATGTTTGGTTTTGTGCTGGTAGGAATCTATCCCTTGACGTGATTGGTTATTGGTTTGTGACGTAGCAAACTGAGGGCTGTTTCAAGCCGCATTTCTGGGAGTGCCATTGGGAAATTACAGTTTTAAGAAGAAAATACTCAGCAATGGTGTTGATTAATGGATTGGCACATGGTTTGTCTAAAAGCATATTAAAAACACCACATAGACAAATAAACAATATAAAAAACTTGATTTTCACTACAGGGGGACTTTAATATTATCAGAGGTTTTATAATGGGAAATGTACTTTGCTTCCTGAACCTTATGTTGTATTGTTTGTTTTGTTTTATTTGTCTAGAGGGTTTTTGTATTCACCTGATTTTGAGGGCATCTCAACTGGTCAATGTTTCTGATTTACTTTTCACTTCAACTTTGGAATTTCTTCTGAACTACTTTATGGACTACTGCTTGTGGATGATCTTGGACTTTATCCTTGTAATATCCTAATATCTACAATGCTGTGAGGATCTAAAGACATTTGTGGTAACTCAGGACTTTAAATCTGATTGGACTTTTAAAAGGTTTTTGCCTCCAAGTATGAACAGACTGATAGCACTGCTACACAAAATATGTTCTAGTCATCTGTGATGTTTGTTGTTGATGTTGTATGCAATTCTAAGGGAAATATAGTATGATATATTACAAACGTTTATAAATTTGTTGTTTACAAAAAGAAGTTTCAGTGTCACATGATCCTTCAGAAATCATTCTAATATGCTGATTTGCTGCTCAAGAAACATTTCTCATTATTATCAATGTTAAAAAACAGTTTTTGCTGCTTAATATTTTTGTGGAAATAATGATACCACTCAAACATTTGTATAAGATTTAAAAAAAGGGAGAGAAATTAATAATTTTATTCATGCATGAAAGTGATAAAAAGTTAGGGAAGACATTTAAAATGATTTCTATTTAATAAATGCATTAACAAATGTAATTAATATATTTGATAAATGCAAATAAATGCTGTTCATTAAACTATATATATATATATATATATATATCAAAAAATCCTGAAAAATAAAGTGTATCACCATTTCCACACAAAATACGAAGCAGCAAAATTTTCAACATTGATAATAATCAGAAATGTTTCTCGAGTCAAATAAATTGAAATTATTTCTAAAAGATCACGTGACACTGAAAACTCGAGTAATGATGAAGAAAATTCTGCTTTGCATCTAGTGTTGCTTTCGTCAACGAAAATTATGACGAAATATCGTCGTCAACGAACCTTTATCACGTGACGAAAACGAGACGAGACGAGACGTAAATGCTGGTCATGTGACGATGACGATAATTAAATGTATAATGCAATATCGTTGACGAATAAAAACGAGACTAAATGTGGTTTACAAAATAAAAACTATGCTAAAATGTCTCTTCATTTTCGTTGACGAAAAAGAGACGAAACGAAATGTTCATAACGTTATTTCGTCTCGTTTAGTCGCGTTATTATTTTGCAGTACTTTCTGTTTCATGTGATCATAACGTTCACTTCAGGGGCCTTGATGAGGTTTTCGCAGAAGATACCCGCCCATTGCTACTCAAAACTAGCCCAATCGCATTTCGAGGGGGGTTCCCAGGTAATTCCAGGGTAATGTTTGGGGACTTGGCAAACTTTTGCACAGACGCAGGCGACGTACTTCCTCAAGCTCCACTCGCGGCATTATTTAGAAATAACAACAACAAAGTTAAGTATGACAGAGAAAGAGACCGATGGCCGGCTTCTTCTGACTTCAGTTTACTATCAATACAATATTATAGACACACATTTTATTTGCACTTTTTAGTATGTTATGTAGCTCGAGCATTCAAGCACCTTGTTATCTCTTTGTTAAACTTGAATGTAAGTGCTGCTTTTTATTTTTTACAGGACAACATTGTATGTGATGCTATTACAACATAAGATATTATCTTTTAATGTATTAAAATATTGTATTTAAATTAATAATAAGTGCTGGGGCATGGTCAGATTTTCCTTTAACATGTTTGGTTGTAAAATAAATCTTTAGCTGATTCAAACAGATGTCTTTGGAGCATGTCCATTCTTACAGTCTATTGGTAACAATAATATAATAAGATAACCTTGTTCCACTGAAATGTGGTACGACTCGGCTCGGCACGGTTCAGAACGGCTCGGCTCAGTTTGCGTCTGTCCACTGCTAGTTTAGTACCGCTTATAGAGTGGGCGGGATATATTCACATGTCGTTAAATAGAATTGCGCTGCCTCTACTAAAAAGCCGTGACTCCTGAAAATACAATTTTCATTGACTAAAACTAGACTAAATCGCTCCATCAGTTTTCGTTGACTAAAACTAGACGAAAATAGTCTGGATCAGTTTTCGCTCCTCGACTAATCAACTAGACGAAAATAGTCATGATAACTTCTGACTCAACAGACTAGACGAAATGCTCAGACATTTTTTCGTTGACTAAAACTTGACTAGACTAAAAAGAGTATGAACGTGACTAAAATTCAAAACTAAAAGTTGAGAGCTTCACACAAAGATCCTTCGCTAGCTGTGCTGATTTAAATCTAAAATGAAAACAGGCCGCCAAAAACAACACTGTTGTGTCATCATGCCGCAAGTTCAATAACATTGGCAGTGGCGATTTTATCCGGCCAATCAGTGATCAGCAGAGTTTACACGTCACGTTTTGGTAACGGTACGGCTCACTTGGAACCTCGGCCGAGGTGGGACTAAAAAAAGTACCAGGTACCAGATACTGTCCCCAGTGGAAAACCCCCCAAAAGTGTGCCGTACTGAACCGTACTATGCAGTGGAAAAGGGCCATAAGCAACAAGTAGTGTGACAGAATTCAGTCCAGGAGGGGGTTGGGGTTTGGGGGTAGTTCTGTATAGCTTCATCGTGGAGGTTGAAATAAAGGTGTGAATCGCTTGCTCTTTCATATGGAGAGTGTCTGATGAGCATTTCAAACTTGCAGAGCAGGTTTAGGCAAAGTGTCTGTTTTAGGACAAATGCCTCGTTTGGTTTGGCTTTTGCAATTTTTGCAACGGCATACAGCGTATTACGTACAACATAATATGGTTTTGTTTTTTTCTCAGGAGAGATACGGCGCCTCTGAGAGAGAGACAAAGAAACTGTCCGAAAGAGACACGCGTCTGCTAGAAAGCCAAAAACTTTTATTTTTAATTTATATGCTGCTTTGTACTATTTTCAATTTTGCACTGTTTTAATTGTACGCGGCAACACTGCAGTCGTTTTGGCAATACAAATGTAAAAATATATTGCAGTAATAAGAAACTGTCCCGAGATTTCATGTAGGCCTAATAATTTTTTGTTTCATTATTGGGCAATTCCAGCATTATGGACTGACATTCACAGTCAAAACCTGAAATATAAATTCTCACAGAATGTATTCATTACCAATATATTGAACCATCTCTTTGTTTTTCTTAATCCCAAATAGAGTCCAGACATCAGAAAAGTATCCGTCTATGAACGTGTTTTATAGGCTATTTTAGATTTGGGAAATACACATATGCGTTACGGACGTGACAAAAAAAAACGCCTGAGTTTTTGGGAGACAACATATTTTGTAGACTTTCTGTGATTTACAATGGGCAAACCAGAAGCAACAATATCTGCAGAATGGAGAAGAGTTGACCATTCACAAAACATAAAATATCAATTTTATTTCAATTTTTATGTTTCAGAGAAAAAATCACTGTTAAGGATGTGTCATCTCTCCGTTACAGACGGTTCTGAAAGCAGAATTTATGCAAATGCGTATAAAATGCTTTAAAAACTTTAACGGAGATGTCTAGAGGGTATTTAATAGGGCTGCCCCCCTCGTAAGATTTTTCTAGTTACTAGTAGTCGTTCATTTAAGTCATTATTCAACTAATCGTAAGTTTACATTAAATTAACACAGTCTTTATGCATTTGCCCACTGTCATATTCATGTCATTTTCACTGTGTACTGTATGTAAAATGAGTGTTACCTTGGCTTTATTTGAAAAAATATGATTCCCAATGCACACAAACTTCCCAGAATACTGAGTGCTTTGTTGGTTACAGTGTTTACTTCCTTTTTAATTACATTTTTATTAAATATTTATTTATGAATAATACTTTGTCATCTAAACTAAATGTGTTTATTTTACAAGTGTATTTTTTAATCCATTTTCAAATGATTTAAAATTTCTTCAATATTACTTAAAATAAATACAATTCGACCATAGTGTTTTCTGCTCTCTTTGTCTTGCTTTATACTGCTCAGTGTTGTGAAAGTTTGTCATCAGCCCTTCAATCCCACTCTGGCCCTGGATCTGGTAACAATTCCAAGATATCTGCATGTAGCTGCAGTCTGAAAAAAACATAAGAGATAATTTACATCAACTGGTCACAATGTTGATGTGTGTCTGTAGATTATCACTGTGTGTCTAGTGTTTTCTGTCTGTAGTTGATCTCTGTGTGTGTGTGTGTGTGTGGTGTGTGTGTGTGTGTGTGTGTGTGTGTTTCTGTAGTTGTCTGTTGTCTGTAGTTGATCTGCTGTGTATGTAGATGATCTCTGTCTGTAGATGATCTGTCTGTGTGTGTCTGTAGTTGATCTGTCTGTGTCTGTGTGATCTGTCTGTGTGTGTGTGTGTGTGCGTTTGTGTGTGTGTCTGTAGTTGATCTGTGTGTGTCTGTATCTGACTGTGTGTCTGTAGTTGAACTGACTGTGTGTCTGTAGTTGATCTGTCTCTGTATGTAGTTGATCTGACTGTGTGTCTGTGTTGATCTGTCTGTGTATGAGATGGTCTGTGTGTCTGTAGATGATCTGTCTGTGTGTCTGTAGTATCTGACTGTGTGTGTCTGTAGATGATCTGTGTGTGTGTGTGTTTCAGGGCCGTGCAGAGACCTTTGGAGGAGGTGCTCAAAGTATAAAAGGGGCACATGGAACACGGCTTTTAATAGGGCTGTGCTGCTTTTATGTGTTCGAAATGGATGCTTCTTTATGATACAGCAGCAAATGCCATGACGCAGTGAAAAAGAAACACAGAACAGAAAAACCATTTTAAGTTTAAATGTTAAAGACATTTTTTGCACCTCTTAACTACTCTGGAATTATATTATTATTATTATTATTGTTGTTGTTATTGTGTTTACAGGGTATGGTGGTTTTGCTGTTGTAAACATACTGTTGTTGTTGTAGAAAAAAATATTCCTTTCTTATTTAAAATAGAATTCTATTTAATCCTGTTCTGAATTCATTTTTTTTTAATGATAATGATTAATAAAAACAGGATTGATAAGTATAATTCGGAGACAAATCAAAAAAAAATATTTTTATACTGAGAAAATCAGTATAAGCCTGTTTTACAGTGTTGTGATAATTATTTTTGGCACTCTCGTTTTTTTATATAAATACTGTAATAATAATTGTTCAAAGTTGATAGTTTTTGTGATCATAAAAAAAACAAGGCACCTCGAAGCGCTTTAAACTTTTCCCAATTAAACAGCAAGAACGAAAGAGAACAAGCACCTTTGTTTGAATTGCTGTGTGTGAACTACGTTAGCTGCATTTTTAATATTAATTTTAATAAATGTAAATTTGTCCCCGGCACTTTATTCAAGCTCGAGCAGGTGTTTTCACATAGAGGTTTCTAGATTTAAATTAAAGAGACATGACCTGACGTATTATTGTATCCAAAATGAGGAGATATGAATATCAGGAGAGCTGAACACTCTCGTGCATGCATGTTTCATACTCGAAGCCAGAGGGCGCTCTCGCGCAGAAACTTTTGACATGCATATGGACAAACTCACGCGGCTATCGCTGTAGCTGAGCTGAATAAAAAGCAGAAACGTTTTTACTGATGAAACGTGAAGACAATAAAAGATTGCGAAAATATATGGTTTATGTGTGTTTTTCCAAGTTATCTTCAGGTAATAAATAAATAAACTATATGAAAAATGCAGTACTGATTGACATATCATTTAGTACAGAAACTATAAAATATATTTCCTGAATTATTCTGTGATAAAATGGGAAAAGGGTGTCGTAGTAGCCTTTATAAACCAATCATAAAATTATCATTAGGAAAACATTGAACAAAAATATTGTAGCCCCTTGCTGCAGAGCTGACCTTGCTTCCACAGGCTACACACAGCAATATAACAGCTGTGCATGATCTGTTCATGCCGTTCTCGTAAAATAATAATAATTCAATAATATAAGTTTACAAACACACGCTCCGCTGAGAACTCCACTTACCGGCAGCCGCGGACGTTATTGAAGGCATCCTAAAGGCGTGTCTGAACGTGAGGGATCTTCCCGGATGAGATCGTCAGGTGAAAGGTCATCATGTGAATAATTTAATTTACCGCTAAACTATTATTAATTAATTTTACTAATAGTTAGACTGGGCAGGCCTTCACAAAAGGGCGTTTAATCACAAAAAAATAAATAAAAAAAATAATAAAAATTGCCTTGACAAAAGGGCACTTTGGGCATCAAGGGGAAAATGGGCAGGTGCTCAAGCACCCACAGCCCCCCCCTCTGCACGTGCCTGGTGTGTTTGTGTGTGTGTGTCTGTCTGTAGTTGAACTGACTGCGTGTGTGTGTGTGTGTGTGTGTGTGTGTGTGTGTGTAGTTGATCTGACTGTGTCTGAAGATGATCTGACTGTCTGTGTCTGTAGTTGATCTGACTGTGTGTCTGTAGTTGATCTGACTGTGTGTGTCTGTAGATGATCTGTCTGTGTGTCTGTTTATGATCTGTCTGTGTGTGTCTGTTGATGATTTGTCTCTGTGTGTGTGTGTGTGTGTTGATCATTTGACTGTGTGTGTCTGTAGATGATCTGACTGTGTGTGTATGTAGATGATCTGAATTAAGGCAGTTCTGAAGGCAAAAGGGGATCCAACCCGGTACTAGCAAGGTGTACCTAATAAAGTGGCCTGTGAGTGTATGTATTGTGTGTTACATCTGTGAGACTCATTTGCCTTTTTATGAGGAAACTTGGCTTGATTTTCTCACACGCATGCAGGCAGATTTTCTCACACGTGCAATTGAGCTACTTTCTTTTCCAGCAGATGGCGCTGTCGGTCAATTTACGCTAGTCTCCCGAGACTCGAAACACCTCTTTACCTTTTCAGACCAATATGAGTGGGGAACAGGTGAGTTTCTGTCTTATTATCTCTATAATTAACCATTTAGATGTTTTCACAAAGCGACCCTACTACAGTGTCCGTGAAATTCACAACAAGTGCTGTAAAGTTGTTAACATGATTGATTAGTTCAAAAATCAGTAGTGACATGGCTAAACATTTAACTAGGCAGTCTTTCCCTATAAAAACTGATCCATTCTCTGTACCTCATCAATACTAAAATGCAAATGTATAATGTCACTCTTGTCGTGTGAATTGGGGAGAAGGATCAAGTTCACGCTGATGTAATACTAAATTCAGCATTTTAATAAACAGTGGTTTAATAAACAGCGTGCTACACGGGTGAAGACACACTCTGGACAGCGAGAACTCTTCTCGGAGTGACTCAGATGACGGACGTTTGCATTTTGAAGAGCCACTAATATAATTCCTGACGGTAGCCTTTTATTCTTAACTTCATGAGTTAAAATGTTGCTCGGCCATATATAAAAAGCTACATAATTTTAGTTGGATTTTTCCAAACAGGCTATTGTCAGACTAAAATCTGCCTGTATATTAGTTGAAATATGAAATATCTCCTTAAAGGCCACTTTTAGTTTTAAATGTTATACAAGGCATGTATATTACTATGCTATATATAAACATAAATATGATAATAAACTATGATATCCCTTATGAAAATTAAAGTTAGTTTTACTATAGTAAAAGTGTGGTAACCATGTTTTTTTTGCAGGTTACCATTTCTATAAAGGCAGCTTTATTACAAATACCATGGTATTTATTTAGTAAAACCATGGTTCATTTTCTTAAGGGATATTAATGTTTAGGTTATATCTTGGTACATTTATATAGCTGAATCACAATAAAGCTCACCTGAACTTAAACTAGTTTGATTATAGTAGCCTATTTGTAATTAGTTTAGCCTGCTGCTTTCAATACGTTGCCTATGTGTAGTTTTATACTTGTTTAAACTCTTACTGCAGAGGTAGCCTACAGCATTTCTCTACACTGTAGGCTATGTCCCAACATATATAACAGAATGACAATAAATCTTACTTGACCTAACGTAAAAAATAAATTTCAGAATGCTTTCATTTTTTGGTACACAATATTGTCGCTATCCACTATACATTTGCATTTTAGTATTACAATATAATGTGACACAATATATTGTTATACACCTGCATTGTTTTGAATGTTGAACAATTGTATCAATATATATGTATATTCTATATCCCGCGATCCAACAGAGGATAAGAGAATGGATCAGTTTTTATAGGGAAATAGTGCCTAGTTAAGTGTTTAGCCGTGTCACTACTGATTTTTGAACTAATCAATCATGTTAACAACTTTACAGCACTTGTTGTGAATTTCACTGACATCGTAGTAGGGTCGCTTTGTGAAAACATCTAAATGGTTAATTATAGAGATAGTAAGACAGAAACTCACCTGTTCCCCACTCATATTGGTCTGAAAAGGTAAAGAGGTGTTTCGGGTCTCGGGAGACTAGCGTAAATTGTTTTTGGAAAAGAAAGTTGCTCAATTGCACACGTGTGAGAAAATCTGCCCGCACGTGTGTGAGAAAATCAAGCCAAGTTTCCTCATAAAAAGGCAAATGAGTCTCACAGTTGTAACACATAATACATATATTTGTCCATACCTCTGCATTTTCTCTCAAATAGAGTTTTGTATTTGCAAATGACCTTGCGTTTGTTTTAAAGTTGAGTTTTTCTTTGCAAAGCAGATTGTTTATTTGCAAAACACTGCATTTGTTTGATGAATATTGGCACAAAATTCGCTCCATATGTGTGTCTGTAGATGATCTGACTGTGTGTGTCTGTAGTTTATTTGACTGTGTCTGTAGTTGATCTGTGTGTGTTTGTCTGTAGATAATCGGACTGTGTGTAGATGATCTGGCTGTGTGTGTCTGTAGATGATCTGACTGTGTGTGTCTGTAGTTTATTTGACTGTCTGTAGTTGATCTGTGTGTGTTTGTCTGTAGATAATCGGACTGTGTAGATGATCTGGCTGTGTGTGTCTGTAGATGATCTGACTGTGTGTGTCTGTAGTTTATTTGACTGTCTGTAGTTGATCTGTGTGTTTGTAGATAATCGGACTGTGTGTCTGTAGATGATCTGACTGTGTGTCTGTAGTTTTTGACTGTGTCTGTCTGTAGTTGATCTGTGTGTCTGTAGATCATCTGACTGTGTGTGTCTGTAGATGACTGTGTGTGTCTGTAGATGATCTGACTGTGTGTGTGGACTGTGTAGTTTATTTGACTGTGTCTGTAGTTGATCTGTGTGTGTCTGTAGATCATCTGACTGTGTATGTAGTGTGTGTATCTGATGATCTGACTGTGTGTCTGATGATTGTGTGTCTGATCTGACTGTGTGTGTCTGTAGATGATCTGACTGTGTGTGTCTGTAGATGATCTGACTGTGTGTGTCTGTAGATGATCTGACTGTGTGTCTGTAGATAGATGGTCTGTCTGTGTGTGTGTCTGTAGATGATCTGACTGTGTGTCTAGATGATTTGACTGTGTGTCTGTAGATGATCTGACTGTGTAGATGGTCTGTGTGTTTGTGTATATGGTCTGTCTGTAGGTGATCTGTCTGTGTGTCTGTAGATGATTGGTCTGTGTGTGTCTGTAGATGATCTGACTGTGTCTGTAGATGGTCTGTGTGTGTCTGTAGATGATCTGACTGTGTCTGTAGATGGTCTGTGTGTGTCTGTAGGTGATCTGTCTCTGTGTGTCTGTAGATGATCGGTCTGTGTGTGTCTGTAGATGGTCTGTCTGTGTCTGTAGGTGATCTGATTGTGTGTCTGTTGCTGATCTGTCTGTGTGTGTCTGTAGAGAACCTGTATGTGTGTGTCTGTAGATGGTCTGTCTGTGTGTAGGCTTGCTGCGATAGACTGTGTTGGCGGTGATACCGGTGTTACGCCGCAACACCGGTTACGTCACTTGCCTTCTGCGGCACCGTCCTTCACCGTCATTTTGATTTTTTTAATAGTAATAAAAATCATTTAGTTCAGTTAGAGAACAGACACTACAATTAAAACTGAACGAGGCTGCTCAATGAAGCACATCGAATGAACGACAGTCGCTCATCACAGATCAGATTTCATTGAACACGTGAGGAGAGTGAGGAGAGCTGACTGACAAGAAGAGAGAGCTGAGACAGACGATGGCAGGAGAGTTTCAAAACGAAATGTAAAAGCGCCTGTTTTAAAAATATTTTGGATTTTGAAAAGCCTGTTGACCTGCCATTTATCTAAGGTGATATTGATGTTTTTTAACATTCGTTTCTCATTTATTTGGCTTCAGTATTTGCTGATTTTTATTTTATTTAAACTGTGATTTTTTTTTTTTCCCCATTAATTTACATCAAGGTGTAGCCTATGCAGTTCGTGCCTCCAAACTTTCTTAATCGTTTTGCTAATAAACGTTTTATAATTATTTGTTCCTCAGTCTTTACTGATTTTCAGTTTTGTATACCTATTTAAAATTTTGTAAGTTATTTGTTATTTTATATTAGGCATATAGCATGGTGTATTTTTATTCGTTTTGTTAATAAAAGTTATATGTTGTATTTTGTTGTTGCTTGAATTGAATTCAAGCAATTGATGCCGAATTGCCGCTAATTTAAAAGTGAAAGTAAAATGCGCACGGTGATTTTACAAGCTATTTAAGCAAGGGAAAGTGGGAAAACTCAAACAAACTAAAAACAAACAACTGTGACGCCGATTTGCGGCAAATTTAAAAGTGAAAGTAAAACACGCACAGAGCTTTTACAAGCTATTTAAAACCGAAGGAAAGCGAGGAAAAGAGGGAAAACTCAAACGACCCCCCACCACGGTGATACCAGTATTACCGGTGTTGTCACACGTCGATTAACCGGTGGGAAAATTTCCTCGCCGGCACAACCCTATCTGTGTGTGTCTGTAGATGATCTGACTGTGTCTGTAGATGATCTGACTGTGTCTGTAGATGATCTGTCTGTGTGTGTCTGTAGTTGATCTGTCTGTGTGTGTCTGTAGATGATCTGACTGTGTGTGTCTCTAGATGATCTGACTGTGTGTGTCAGTATGTGATTTGACTGTGTGTCTGTAGATGATCTGACTGTGTCTGATCTGACTGTGTGTGTCTGTAGATGATCTGTGTGTCTGTAGATGATTTGACTGTGTCTGACTGTGTCTGTAGATGATTTGACTGTGTCTGTAGATGTGACTGTGTCTGTAGATGATCTGACTGTGTCTGTAGATGATTTGACTGTCTGTAGATGATCTGACTGTCTGTAGGTGATCTGACTGTGTGTGTCTGTAGATGATCTGTCTGTGTGTCTGTAGATGATCTTCTCGGTGTCTGTCTGTAGATGATCTGACTGTGTATCTGTGATCTGTCTGTGTGTGTCTGTAGATGATCTGACTGTGTCTGTAGTGGTCTGACTGTCTGTGACTGTAGATGGTCTGACTGTGTCTGTATATGATCTGACTGTGTGTGTCTAGATGATCTGACTGTGTGTCTGTATGATCTGACAGTGTGTCTGTAGATGTCTGTCTGTATGTAGATGATCTGTGTGTGTGTAGATGATCTGACTGATCTGACTGTGTGTGTCAGTAGATGATCTGACTGTGTATGTAGATGATCTGATTGTGTATCTGTAGATGATCTGACTGTGTGTGTCAGTAGATGATCTGTAGATGATCTGTCTTTGTGTCTGTAGATGTGTGGATGATCTGTCTTTAGATGATCTTCTGTGGATGACTGTGTGTCTGTGTGACTGTATGATCTGTGTGTCTGTAGATGACTGTAGATGTGACTGTGTCTGTGTGATCTGACTGTGTGTCTGTAGATGAACTGACTGTGTGTGTCAGTATATGATCTGACTGTGTGTGTATGTAGATGATCTGATCAGTAGATGATCTGTCTGTGTTTCTGTGATGTGTCTTTGTGTAGATGATCTGTGGATGATCTGTGTGTGTCTTTGATGATCTTCTGTGGATGATCTGACTGTGTCTGTAGATGATCTGACTATGTGTCTGTAGATGATCTGTGTGTCTGTAGATGATCTGACTGTGTGTCTGTAGATGATCTGACTGTGTGTGTCTGATGATCTGACTGTCTGTAGATGATCTGACTGTGTGTGTCAGTAGATGATCTGACTGTGTATGTAGATGATCTGATCTGTAGATGATCTGACTGTGTGTCAGTAGATGATCTGTCTGTGTGTCTGTAGATGATCTGTCTTTGTGTCTGTAGATGATCTGTGGATGATCTGTGTGTGTGGATGATCTTCTGATCTAACTGTGTCTGTATATGATCTGACTGTCTAGATGATCTGACTATGTGTCTGTAGATGATCTGTCTGTGTGTGTGTGTCTGTAGATGATTTGACTGTGTCTGTAGATGATCTGACTGTGTGTCTGTAGATCTGACTGTGTCAGTGATCTGACTGTGTGTATGTAGATGATCTGACTGTGTGCGTCAGTAGATGATCTGTCTGTGTGTCTGTAGATGATCTGTCTTTGTGTCTGTAGATGATCTGTGGATGATCTGTGTGTGTCTTTAGATGATCTTCTGTGGATGATCTGACTGTGTGTCTGTAGATGATCTGACTATGTGTCTGTAGATGATCTGTCTGTCTGTGTGTGTGTGTGTCTGTAGATGATTTGACTATGTGTCTGTAGATGATCTGACTGTGTGTCTGTAGATTAACTGACTGTGTGTGTTTGTCTGTAGGTTGTCTGGTTGTATGGTGACAGAGGAAGGCTGTGGTTATTTGTCTTCAGCTCTGAGTTCAAACCCCTCACACCTGAGAGAGATGGATCTGAGCTACAATCACCCAGGACAATCAGGAGTCCAGCTGCTCAAACACAAACGGGAGGATCCAAATTATAAACTGCAGATACTCAAGTATGTCAAACACTAATACTGACATACTGAATGTGTATGTGTCTGTGTGTGTTTGTGACAAATGAGGACATAAATTTGTATAATGACACAGGTATGACATAGGTATTACAAGGTGAAGGTGACTTATGAGGACATTGCCCCCATGTCCCAACTTTTCAAAACGCTTATAAATCATACAGAGTGAGTTTTTTTGGGGAAAGTAGAAATGCACACAGTCTCCTGTGAGGGCTAAGTTTAGGTGTAGGGTAGGTGTAGGGCAATAGCACATACAGTTTGTACAGTATAAAATCCATTACGCCTATGGGATGTCCCCACTTTTCACAAAAACAAACGTGTGTGTGTTTGTGTGTGTGTGTGTGTGTGAGTGAATGATGCAGATCTACATTAATGTGTGTTTGTGTGTTTATAGCGTGGATCATGTAGGAGAGATCAGGATGACAGCAGGACTACGAAAGTGTAGGTCTACAAATACTCACTCACTCTCACTCTCTCACACACACACACACACACACACACACACACACACACACACACACACACTTGGTTGTGTGAACTCATCTCATAGACTTTCATTATTTTTCTCTCAGGTTAATGATCTCTTCTGTGCCCTAAACAAACATCACAGTAACCTGTGCAAAACACTAGATTTAAAGAGAAAGATGATTTTTCCAGTTTATGAGTCTTTTTTAACTAGTTAGCAGTGCCGGTCACCTGCAGGGGCTCCTTTGCTCACAAAGAAGTTTTAAGTAGTGTGTCACTACATAACAGTAATATGTGGATTCAACTTTAGAGTCATGTGGAAATATCTTTCTTTTAATACATAAGGATTTATATTTATTGAATGACACATGACTATTAGTTCAGATCCATTTGAAAACGGCTCTCAAATTTTTTTTTTTCAAAACACTCTCCCTTAGGACTGGACAATAATTCAATATCAATATATATATATATATATATATATATATATATATATATATATATATATATATATATAGTGATTTAATTTTTTCAATAACGGTGATATGATTTTTAAACACATTTCCGATATTTCAAAATATGTTACAGCATTTGTCACTAGATGCGTTTCCATTACCCTTCAAATTGCGGAAATTGAAATTGCGAATTGAAAATACGCCAAATGGAAACACACCTCATACGTGACCGCTTTTAAGTATGAGGGGCTTTTTGTAGTATTAATGCTTGGATAAGCCCTTATTTACACTTTATTACGGCTCCAACACGATCACCGGAGCTGATCGTGGCCACTCTAGTCTAGTGTTGTCAAAAGACCCGGTACTTCGGTACCAACTCGGTACTAAAAAAATGAAAATGTCACGGTACCAGGTTTGTTCAAGTACCAGTGGTACCGAGTACCCGGTCAACCCGGTTCTTGACGCGTACAGCCCTGTGATTTCCACGATGCAGAAAACGCGGACGGAATCTCGGAATCCAGTTATTAAAAAGGAATTTACGGTTTAACGCAGAATGTCACGGAATTTGTCAAAGTTTGGATGAATTGATCAAAAGTAGGTCATTACACTTAAATCAAATCGCGACATGGACTAGTATCTGTAAATATTAAGCCGCAAAAGTCGATTCAAATATGAATCCTGCATGTTCTGCGCGTCACTGTGTGAATGAATGAATGGCAGAGACGTGCGGTTTTTTTACCACATAGACTGAAGCGTGTGTGACACTCGCGGTGATTTCAGCATCTGCCATCTCAATGAGGACATAAATACATAAACAACATCTCCAGAACTGCTCTGAGAGTCACTTCACGAGCATTTTACCGTTTCATTTGAGTAAAACCAGCGTCATATCACATAACTACACACACACAGAAATGTAAAGGTATTCACGGCAACCCGTCAAAATAAAAGTTTATCTTAAAGACATTGTGCAAGAAATATATTACTATTATTTAGTACAATGTATGTGATACTATTACTACTGTTGAAAAAATTAATAACATTTTTATTTTTAAAGAAATAATCACACAATATTTTTTCCATATTTTAATTTTAACCGTAAATCCCCTTTATTTACCAAAAAAATAAAATGTTTAAATTTCATTAATTAAAAGACAAATTAAATTTGGGTGAAACTTGTTTACTGTTTTTCATACTTTATTACTTGCGGAAAAACTTGAAACACAATTTTAAATAAATACAAAGAATGGCATTGATTTTTGTACATTTGATTTTTGTTTGACTTTATTAATAAAAATAGTATGTTTTTTAATTAGCATGTTTTTGTGTTTTGCTTTACAAAAATAATTTCAGGTTTAAGAAGGATTTCAACATTGCATCAACTACTGATGAACACATTCATTTTTATTTTAATTATTACTATGTAGGTTTTTTAACCATGTATTATTAATTATAATTAATTAAAATGCACACATTCACATTATTTCTTAGTTACATGTAATGCAGGCATTCCAAAACTTTTTGTCATCTAAACCTTATTCACCAAATATATTTGCTTTAAGTACCCCTGAGATTTTAAAATAAATATTTAAATAATTAAGTATCACATTTGCATGTTCACGGTTTCTTTGATGTTGATTAATGATCACATGGCATGCAGGTAAATAAAAATATTTCATTAGTAAGTGTTTTATTTAAAACAAAGACTATAGAAATACAAAGACGGTTCACTCCTATACTTATGAATCATCTTCAGTGCGCACAGCTCAAAACAGAAATGCAGAACATTAATAACTTCTGTCATATACAGTACATAACGTTATAATGAGAGCACTATTGTAAAAATGTTGTGACTTTTTAGGGTTTCGCTGACTTTAATGTTAACTATCTTTTAATCAAAACATAAAACATTATTTTTGTATCTGCGAGGCGTCCGTTACACATTTTCCTGGTAATTTACATTCTGTAAATAATATTATTATACCCTCTACACCAGGGGCCTGTACTATGAAGCCGGATTAGCTGGCTAGCCAGGTAAGTTTCAGTTTAGTTTGCACCAATCCTGGGTTTTAGGTACCATGAAAGTGGCTTGGCTTTTAGCTGCGTTCATTGCCATAGTAACTTACACTGCACGGCTAACCTGCTCCGGGGCAGGTTATGTTCTGAGTTAGAGATTTCAAACTGAAATTGGACCAATCAGATGTGAGCAAAGTGTCGCATGTCTGACACAAAAAAATGTCACTCCCCCAGTTTCTCTTCCTACAAATTAAAGCTCACTATGAAGTACCTTAAAAAAAAAAAAAAAAAAAGATATATATATACAACAAAATTGTCTGGCTTTAATGATAATTACAATTTACATATGATTTATATAATTATAATATAATTTATATTATTATTACTCCATTACACACAAGCACTTTTAGTTTAACAATTATTATAAAGCATTTATTTTAAAGGAATATTAATATACAGATCATATGTAATATAAATAAGTGGTAGAATCAATAGATAACACTTTAAAAATGGCTACATGTGACCTTACATGTTTGAGTCTCTATCACTATATTATCAACTATATAAACTAACTTCACAAGTTTCACTTGTGACTGCACTGATAGAGCAAGATAATCTCCTTTATTTGTCCTCTTTCATGGACAAGTACTTCAGTGGAAATGTGTTTAAATTCCTCATATTCTTTAATCTCTCAGCCTTTAACAAAAGAGTTTTGAATCTCGCTGGCTCTCTCGCGAGAAGTGAATCACACTTGCTCTGTGTTGTGATTGGCTGTTCGCCACTGATGTCACACATTCATGTGCACGCGCTCCATTAACTCAGGATCAAGCCGGAGTTGACAGAGAAAGTTGATGATCAGCTTCATGGTACCAACAAAGCCAGATTGGAGTGGTTTGGTTTTGTCAACTCAAAACTTATCCTATAACTCTGAATTTGCTCATCTACCATCATGGTACAGGCCCCAGGCATCCTCAAATCTGGCCCTCTCCTGCAGAGTTTAGCTCTAACCCTAAACAAACACACCTGAGCATGCTAATCAGAGTCTTCAAGATCATTAGAAAATCACAGGTAGGCGAGTTTGATCAGGGTTGGAACTAAACTCTGTGGCAGATTGGCCCTCCAGGGAAAGATTTGAGGAACCCTGCTCTACACCCATCCACACCCCTCACATCAACTACCTCTCACCCAAACCACTTCTCCCACATCGATATACCCACCTGTACCCTGCACTTACTCCCACACCCACAAGTGTGAGTAATTATCACTGTCCAATGTCTTACTTGACTTTTGATAATGTATTTTGTCCCCACCCCCAAACATATGAGTCGACTATCGGCAAGATTCGAAAATTCCAATTCAACTATGTAAATCCTTAGGCGGGGACACCCCTAACCTAGCCCCAGAAATACATTTATAAATATATTTTGGTATATGAAGGTTGAGACTAAATATATTTCCTATTTCAAAAATATATTTCATTGAGCTTCTCTGTTTGCAACATATATTTAGCATATATTTCAAATATATTTTGGCCATGAAAAATATATATTTTTGCCATATGGGAGAGCTCACACTGAACAAACTCTGGCGTATTGAGCGGATTCTGAATAAACGCCTCTGATTGGCCGTTGTGTTCACGTGCTCAACAAATACGTCTGTGATTGGCTACAATGATCAACGCTGCAGAAACACACTGTAATTAGAAAGCGTTGGTGCTCTTCACAGACACACAAACACATAGGATTGTCTGAAAGCAGCGTCTGTCAGCTGGAACCGAACCGAGCCTCTGCTGCAGAAACCTGCTATCATTACGTTTTAACATTTAAAAACAGCTTTCACTATATTAGTGAGGACATTTGTGAATAGTGAGGACAGTTTGAACTTTGCAAATATAATCAAAGCTGTAAACACACAGACATCTTCACTGTTTTGTTGTTCTTGATGTTTCTCTCTTCTTGTGTTCAGATGCCTGTGATCTCACACTGGATCCAAACACAGCATACACTCGACTCGTTCTGTCTGATGAGAACAGGAAGATCACAAGTGTGTATAAGAATCAGCCGTATCCTGATCATCCAGAGAGATTTGATGATGTTCTTCAGGTTCTGTGTGTTGAGAGTCTGACTGGACGCTGTTACTGGGAGGCTGAATGGAGCGGAGATTATGCTGATATATCAGTGTCATATAAAGGAATCAACAAGAAAGGAGAGAGTGATGACTGTATGTTTGGATTAAATGATAAATCCTGGAGTCTGAGCTGTTGTGGTAACGGTTTCTTCACTGTCTGGCACAATAATAACAGCACTGATATACTTGACATCTGTTTATCCTCTAATAGAGCAGGAGTGTATGTGGACGTGTCGACTGGCATTCTGTCCTTCTACAGCGTCTCTGACACACACACACTCACACACTTACACACATTCAACACCACACTCACTGAACCCCTCTACGCTGGGTTTAGACTTTATGATGATACCTCAGTGTCTCTGTGTGATATTAAACGATAGAGAGACTCTGTAAATCCTCTTTCTGATGTCCACATGCACACAAACTCATCAAATCTCACATCATTACATCCCCAAGGTTCCCCAAGGCTCCCCAAGGCTCTGTTCTCGGCCCATTACTGTTTATTATTTACATTATGCCTCTTGGACATATTATTCGTTGTTATGGGTTTCGTTATCACTGTTATGCTGATGATATTCAGATATATACTGCTTGCTGTCCAGACTCTATCCACCAAACCACATCAATATCTATGTGTGTTAATGAGTTAAAGACATGGCTAAATTCCAATTTTCTAAGTTTGAATTTGAGCAAGACAGAAATTTTTATTACTGGCCCCCAACAAAAAATATAACTAATGTTCCCAAGCTTTAACATTGATGCCACAACAATTTTTCCATCAGCCACCATTAGAAATGTGGGTATCACTCCTGATCCTTCACTAACCCTGGATGTTTACATTTACATTTATGCATTTTAGCAGACGCTTTTATCCAAAGCGACTTACAGTGCATTCAGCTATACATGTTTTTTTATCACTATGCGTGTTCCCTGGGAATCGAACCCACAACCTTTTGCGCTGCTAACGCAATGCTCTACCACTGAGCCACAGGAACACAGTAAATTTAAGTTTACAGTAGTTTACAGTAATAAACTTTCCAAAGTTGCATTTCTCCAGCTTTGCCGTATAGCCCAACTTCGTTCCTATGTCAGCCCAAAAGATGCAGAATCATTAGTGCATGCTTTTATTACATGGCGCATCGACTACTGTAATGCTCTTTTTGCTGGCTTACCTGCACACTCAATTTCTCAGTTACAATACATTCAAAATTCTGCTGCAAGAATATAAACCCACACTAAACGATCTGCTCATATCACCCCTGTCTTATTTAACCTCCACTGGTTACCTGTGTCATCTCGCATTATTTATAATATTCTTCTGCTTACCTTCAAATCACTCAGTGGCCTTGCTCCTTGTTACCTTTCTGACTTACTTTCTCCTTACATTCCATCTTGATCGCTTCGATCTTCAGGGTGTAATCTTATGACTGTACCTAGATTTTGTCTATCTTCAATGGGTGGCAGGTCATTTTCTGTCATGGCTCCTAAGCTATGGAACTCTTTGCCACTGGCACTAAGGACAACAACCTCACACTCTGAATTTAAAACACAACTCAAAGCCTACTTGTTTACCCAATACTACCAGTCATAATTATGTTACTTTAGACACTTTCCAACTTCTGCACTACCAGTTGTAATGCTTTCTCCAAGTATTTGTGTTATGTGTATCTGTACTGCATTTGCTGCTCTTTATGTTTGTTAATACTATCCATTTTCTGTTGTTATGAATTGCTATGTTGTTTCTTTGTGCCTTTGCCATATCATGATATGCAACTGCATTCATCTTGTTTTCATTTTGTTTCTGGACTGGGCAAATGTCTGCTGTCCAACTTAATTGATTATTTGAGCTGACTGTTTGTGAAATGACTGTCCATTGTGTTACTGCTTTGGTAAAGCGTCCTTGAGCCTGGTAAAGGCGCTATATAAATTAAAAATCATTATTATTATTATAAATTTTTTATTAATGTTTTAATTGTCTTTCAAAGTTATAAATGTAGATCGGACACACATACTGTTCTGAATCTTTAATAAACAGAGTAATAAGGTTGCTTTAATATTTATATTGTAAACTGTAATAAAAGTAAATTTGTGACTCATTTAATGATGAAGTGGTTTCTGAATCTCTGATGTGAACTGATGACAGTATGAATAATGATGAATGTGATTGAGATCAGCAGAATAAGGCTGAATTGACTCAGAATGAATCCGTCTCCTGATTGTCTGCTTTATTTTTCTGTCTGCGCTGATTTAATACTCAATTCACTAAATTAATTCTGTACAAACACAGTATCGCTGCTGAACACAGTTGATCTGGCTGTAATTCCAGTCTTTCAGGAGCTTCAGAGCTTCAATCTGCTGCTTGATCACTAGAAAATCTTCATCAGCATCTCTTCTTCTGAAATGATTCTTTTCTGCTTTATTAGGTCTCCACAAGCACAACAGCTTTATATGACCGGAGCATCAGCTCTCACTCCGATATCTCTAGTAAACAACAGGCCAAAGTAAAGATGATATCTGTATCTGTTCATTTCATTATCTTTTTCTATCTGGGCAGCAGTAGTACTTTTTAAAAGGACAAAATAGTCCTCAAACATGAGGTTATTGGGCCCCGAGAGCCAAAAGCAGTGTGTCTGAGGATATTCTAAAAAAAAATATATATATTTTATCAGCTGAGCCCAGTTGGATATGAATATTAAAGATATAAGATAAAGATAATATGTATAACAGGCTATTATTCTTTTTTACATTAGGTAGCTTATGTATGGTAGATGAAATAATATAAGATATGGGCGCTCAGAGTTTTATTATTTATATTAAGATGTCAGATCATGTGTTTAATCTAAAATCATTTATACATTTAGATATCTTATATGGCAGAAGGCTGTGAATGATTAAAGTTACTTTTGCTTAAAAATATCTACTAAAAACAAAGCAATAATGGACAAATTTTAAACACTCTTATCCTGAGCAGAAAACAAAGATTATTAGTAGTTTCAAAGTTTCCCTTATGTCATCTACAAATACTTTCCCCATTAATAACATGTTTATTATGACATTTACATTTAATCATTTAGCAGACGCTTTTATCCAAAGCGACGTACAAATGAGGAGAACAATAGAAGCAATCAGACCATCGAGAGAGCAACAGTATACAAGTGCCATGACAAGTCTCAGTTAGTCTAGCACAGTACACGTAGCTAGGATTGTTTTGTTTTTTATTAAATAGAATAGGTAAGTGTTAGTATTAGTTAGTCAGGTGCTGGCGAAAAAGATGTGTCTTTAGATGTTTTTGAAAATGGCTAAAGACTCAGCTGTTCGAATTGAGATCGGGAGGTCATTCCACCAGCTGGGCACAGTCCAGGAAAAGGTCCGTGAGAGTGATTTGGTACCTCTTTGGGATGGCACCACAAGGCGTCGTTCACTTGCAGAACGCAAGCTTCTGGAGGGTGCATAAGTTTGAACTAGCAAGTTTAGGTATATTGGTGCAGTGCCAGTTGTGGTCTTGTAGGCAAACATCAGTACCTTGAATTTGATGCGAGCGGCTATTGGTAGCCAGTGTAACCTGATGAAGAGAGGGGTAACGTGAGCTTTTTTCGGCTCATTAAAGACACTCTGGCTGCTGCATTCTGGATCAGTTGCAGAGGCTTGATAGTACATGCGGGAAGGCCCGCCAAGACAGCAATACAATAGTCCAGTCTGGAGAGAACGAGAGCTTTGACAAGGAGTTGTGCGGCTTGCTCTGACAGGAAGGGCCTAATCTTCCTAATGTTGTATAAGGCAAATCTGCAGGACCGGGCCGTTGTAGCAATATGGTCTGTGAAGCTTAACTGATCATCGATCACAACTCCAAGGTTCCTGGCTGTCCTGGAAGGAGTTATGGTTGACGAACCCAGCTGTATAGAGAAGTAAATATGATTTATATTAAGATATTTTAATGACAGTATATTTATTGAACAAAAATGAATTATTTTATTTATCAAAATAAGCAGAAAATAGTACAAACTTTGCTAAAGTGATTGTTTTGAACAAGTATTTACTTAGACATTATATAAAAAAATACATTATTTTAGCTGAAGTATTTGTATCAATACAGTGTGCCGCCACCTCATACATTTATAAAATTTTTAAACAAAATAAACAACTTGAATGATTTATTTTCACACAAAATATGTTGCACCATTAATGTTCATTTTTTTTCTGCAATTATACATTTTAGGCGCAGTGAATAGCAGTTTTTCTTAAGGTGGGCATTTAGCCCCGTTGTACCCTGGTGGATTTCTCAAGACACAACCAGTTTCTTATTACAGTAGACTGCTATTTCTACTATCTTGAATACAAATTGCTAGGTGTTTCTCTCGTATTATTTCCCTCCTCTCGCCGCTTCACTCCAGTCCAGCGGGGGCGCTAAAACACGTTTGTTTTCCAAACACTATTAAACCTCAGAGGAGAAGTTCAGTTTCACCGCGCTCTCTGTTGTTTTGTCCTGATGCTGGCTCAATACAAACGGCTAGAAATGTTGTTTCTGTAAATAGATACAGTTTTTGAATCAGATCAGCAAATCTCTGTAATATTCTGATCCTCACAGTCGTGACTAAGTGTTGAAGCTAGCAGTAATGTCTGGAGGAGTATCATCTGAACTGAGATCTGCTGCTGTGAAGATGGTGTTTGTTAAAGAGGAGAAAACACGAGTGAACCAGAATCCTGCAGAATAAAACACGAGGAACCAGAACCAGAACCGAGGATAATAAAACACGAGGAACCAGAACCGAGGATAATAAAACACGAGGACCCCGAACCAGAACCGAGGATAGTAAAGCACGAGGAACCAGAAACCGAGGATAATAAAGCACGAGGAACCAGAACCGAGGATAATAAAGCACGAGGAAACAGAACCCTGCAGAATAAACACGAGGAACCAGAACCGAGGATAATAAAGCACGAGGAAACAGAACCGAACCAGAACCCTGGAGAATAAATCACGAGGAACCAGAACCCTGCAGAATAAAACACGAGGAAAACAGAACTGAGGATAATAAAACACGAGGAAACAGAAACGAGGATAATAAAACACGAGGAAAAAGAACGAGGATAATAAAGCACGAGGAAACAGAACCGAGGATAATAAAACACGAGGAACCAGAACCGAGGATAATAAAGCACGAGGAAACAGAACCCGAACCAGAACCCTGGAGAATAAATCACGAGGAACCAGAACCGAGGATAATAAAGTACGATGAAACAGAACCCGAACCAGAACCCTGGAGAATAAATCACGAGGAAACAGAACCCTGCAGAATAAAACACGAGGAAACAGAACCGAGGATAATAAAACACGAGGAAACAGAACCGAGGATAATAAAACACGAGGAACCAGAACCCGAACCAGAACCGAGGATAATAAAACACGAGGAACCAGAACCCGAACCAGAACGAGGATAATAAAACATGAGGAACCAGAACCGAGGATAATAAAACACGAGGAACCAGAACCCGAACCAGAACCGAGGATATTAAAGCACGAGGAAACAGAACCCTGCAGAATAAAACACGAGGAACCAGAACCTGCAGAATAAAGCACGAGGAACCAGAACCGAGGATAATAAAACACGAGGAACCAGAACCCGAACAAGAACCGAGGATATTAAAGCACGAGGAAACAGAACCCTGCAGAATAAAACACGAGGAACCAGAACCCTGCAGAATAAAGCACGAGGAACCAGAACCCGAACCAGAAACCTGGAGAATAAATCACGACGAACCAGAACCGAGGATAATAAAGCACGAGGAAACAGAACCGAGGATAATAAAACACGAGGAACCAGAACCCGAACCAGAACCGAGGATAATAAAACACGAGGAACCAGAACCGAGGATAATAAAACATGAGGAACCAGAACCGAAGATAATAAAACACGAGGAACCAGAACCCGAACCAGAACCGAGGATAATAAAACACGAGGATCATGGAGGTTGTCTTTATTCTTCATTAATAATGATTGTTGTAACATTAGGTTTACAATAATTTAACAGGGTGCCTGCAGATCCCTAAAAGCTTACATTCCACCTATTTATCATTAAAATGTCTTAATCCACATCTTAAAGGTCTTAAAAATGCGATGGAACTGGCAACGAGAACTTTATTTTATTTTCTCTTGTTGCTTTTTTAAATCGTAAAACTGTTGCGTGTGAGACACATCAGATTCACTTTGTTTTTACATTAGTGTGATCGCAAACATTTTGTGGGCACCTATTTTCTTGCTGTTTTCCGCCTAAAAATAATTAAGTGTTTTTGCATAAAAGACAATGGAGTCATGCTTAAATTTGATGTATATGCATGAACATAATCCATTATAGCTCATGTATCATGCAGTTTTATAATAATTATTTAAAAATTTAATAAAAAAAATAAATAAATAATAAAAAAAAAAAAATATATATATATACAGTGCCCTCCACTAATATTGGCACCCTTGATAAATATGAGCAAAGGCGGCTGTGAAAATAAATCTGCGTTGTTTATCCTTTTGATCTTTCACTCAATAAATTCACAAAAATTCTAACCTATCATTGAAGTAAAACAATTGAAAGTGGGGAGAAAATCTCATGATGAAATAAATGTTTTTCTCCAATGAATGTTGGCCACAATTATTGGCACCCTAGAAATTCTTATGAGTAAAATATCTCTGAAGTATATTCCATTCATATTTACATTTTTTAGCACACCAGGGTGACTAGGAGCATGAAATTGTCCAGCCATGACTTTCTGTTCCACAGGATTATAAATATGAGGAACACAAAGGCCAAATTCCCTTAATCATCCACCACAATGAGAGAAAACCAAAGAATATATTCTGATGTGGCAGCAAAGATAATTGAGCTTAACAAATTAGTGAAGTGGCTTTAAGAAAAGAGCTAGAGCAGTGAAAATTCCCATTTCCACCATCAGGGCAATAATTAAGAATTTCCAATCAACATAAAATGTTACGAATCTGTCTGGAAGAGGACGTGTGTCTATTTCGTCCTAATGCATGGTGAGAATGAGAGTTTGAGTGGCTAAAGACTCTCCAAGGATCACAGCTGGAGAATTGCAGAAAATAGTTTGAGTCTCGGGGGCAGAAAACCAAAAAAAATATTGTCAAACAGCACCTACATCACCACATGTTGTTGGGAGGGTTTCAAGCAAAATTCTCCTAGATCATCCAAAAATAACTCCAGCATATTCAGTTGTCAGACATGACTGGCACTTCAAATGGGACTGGCTTCTATGGTCAGATGAAACTAAAAAATGAGCTTTTTAGCAGCAAACACTCAAGATGGGTTTGGTGCACACAGGGATAAAAGTACCCCATGTTTACAATGATAATACTGCTGTATTTTTAATGTTGTGGGCCTATATTTCTGCTGGAGGTCTGGACATTTGGTTTAGACACATGGCATCACTGATTCTATCAAATACCAACAGATACAAAATCAATAAGTGACTGACTCTGTTAGAAATCTTATAATGGGCCATGTTTGGATCTCCAACCGTACAATAATCCAAATACATAACCTCAAAAACAACACAAAAATGGGTCACTGGGCACAAAACCAAGCTTCTGCTATGGCCATTCCAGTCCTCTGACCTGAACCCTGTAGAAAATGAGTGATGAACTGAAGAGAAGAAGT
This sequence comes from Schizothorax lantsangensis, assembly GCA_027422415.1. Taxonomy (NCBI): domain Eukaryota; kingdom Metazoa; phylum Chordata; class Actinopteri; order Cypriniformes; family Cyprinidae; genus Schizothorax; species Schizothorax lantsangensis. Next base: position 1,660 of record JAPDDO010000169.1, on the reverse strand, counting down.
ACTAACATGGAGCTGTGAATCTGAAGGATCTGGAGAGATTCTGGATGAAGAAAATGGCCTCTGATCTCTTATCAGGTGTTCTCCAAACTCTTCAGGCATTATAGGAGAAAACTCAGAGCTGTTGTGCTGGGAAAAGGACGTTGCAATAATTGGGTGCCAATAATTGTGGCCAACATGAAATAGCATTTATTTCACAATGAGATTTTCAACCCACATTTCAATTGTTTTACTTCAATGATAGGTTGGAATTTTGTGATTTTTTTGAATGAAAGATAAAAAGGATAAACAATGCAGATTTTTTTTTCACAGCCGCCTTTGGTCATATTTACCAAGGGTGCCAATATTAGTGGAGGACACTGTATATACAGGTGCATCTCAATAAATTAGAATGTCGTGGAAAAGTTAATTTATTTCAGTATTTCAACTCAAATTGTGAAACTCGTGTATTAAATAAATTCAATGCACACAGACTGAAGTAGTTTAAGTCTTTGGTTCTTTTAATTGTGATTATTTAGGCTCACATTTAACAAAACCCACCAATTCACTATCTCAACAAATTAGAATACTTCATAAAACATTTTTAGTGAATTGTTGGCCTTCTGGAAAGTATGTTCATTTACTGTATATGTACTCAATACTTGGTAGGGGCTCTTTTTGCTTTAATTACTGGCCTCAATCGGCGTGGCATGGAGGGTGATCAGTTTGTGGCACTGCTGAGGTGTATGGAAGCCCAGGTTTCTTTGACAGTGGCTTCAGCTCATCTGCATTGTTGGGCTGGTGTCTCTCATCTTCCTCTTGACAATCCCCATAGATTCTCTATGGGGTTCAGGTCAGGCAAGTTTGCTGGCCAATCAAGCACACCAACACCATGGTCATTGAACCAGCTTTTGGTACCTTTGGCAGTGTGGCAGGTGCCAAGTCCTGCTGGAAAATGAAATCAGCATCTCCATAAAGTTGTCAGCAGAAGGAAGCATGAAGTGCTCTAAAATTTCCTGGTAGATGGCTGCATTGACTGTGGACTTCAGAAAACACAGTAGACCAACACCAGCAGATGACATGGCAGCCCTAATCATCACTGACTGTGGAAACTTCACACTGGACTTCAAGCAACATGGATTCTGTGCCTCTCACTCTTTCTCCAGACTCTGGGACCTTGTTTCCAAATGAAATGCAAATTTACTTTCATCTGAAAAGAGGACTTTGACCACTGAGCAACAGTCCAGTTATTTTTCTCCACAGCCCAGGTAAGACGCTTCTGACGTTGTCTCTGGTTCAGAAGTGGCTTGGTAGCCCTTTTCCTGAAGACGTCTGAGCGTGGTGACTCTTGATGCACTGACTCCAGCTTCAGTCCACTCCTTGTGAAGCTCTCAAGTGTTTGAATCAGCTTTGTTTGACTGTATCAAGCTTGCAGTCATTCCTGTTGCTTGTGCACCTTTTCCTACCCAATTTCTTCCTTCCAGTCAACTTTGCATTTATATGCTTTGATACAGCACTCTGTAAACAGCACACCTTTCAGTAATGACCCTCTGTGACTTACCTCTTTGTGGAGGGTGTCAATGTTCGTCGTTTGGATCATTGCCAAGTCAGCAATCTTCTCCATTATTGTGTTTCTAAAAACAAGAGATACCGGAATTTATACTGTATGGATGGTCATTAATTG
>JAPDDO010000356.1:155000-180666 GCA_027422415.1 Schizothorax lantsangensis | reverse complement strand
TTTAATATACTTCAAAATAATAATTTATTTCTGTGATGCTAAGCTGAATTTCATCAGCCATTACACCAGTCTTCAGTGTCACACATCCTGCAGAAATCATTCAGAAATCATCTGATATGCTGATTTATTAGGCTATCAATTTTGGAAGCAGTTGGGCTGCTTAATATTTTTTGGAAACCTGTGATACTTTTTTTCATGATTCTTTGATGAATAAAAAGTTAAAAAGAACAGCATTTATTCAAATATATAAATCTTTCTAACAATATAAGGCTTTACTACCATTTTAACACATTCTTGCTGAATAAAAGTATTATTTTTCTTTCCCAAAAAATAAAATAAATACTGATCCCAAATTTTGAACGGCAGTGTATATCTTAACGTTAAGATTACTTTTATCATGCAAACTACATAGTATCCAGTATGTTAAATGCAGTGTGTGTGGGACAGAGGGGAACACGACCACATCACAGCACAGTACAGCCCATATCATAAATCAAAGCACATGAGAGACAGTTGTCGGAGAACACCTGAAAAACGTCACTCGAAAAACAATCCTCATCTGCATTTGCAGTACACAAGCCACGGTTCAGCTTTATACACACAGCTTCTGTGCTGCCTCTGCTCTGCTTGCGCATCCAGTGTAAAACTGGCATAAGAGGGCGCCTGTATGCATGGCATCGTCATCTTTATCTTCAGGAGCCGTTTTGTTTGTGTACGTGTTGGAACCAGTCTGCCAAATCATTTCAGGTAGTGCGTGCCTCTGTTTGAGGACCTGAGGACATCCATGATTGATGTGGTTTATGCATGTGTGAGGAGCGTGCGCATTTAGTTTTTCGAGAAAAAACTTTGTACCTGCGGATTCACGCAACTCATACTGTATTTGTGTGTGTGGGAGAAAAGCACGCACATTCAGCTCTCGAGGGAGTTGAATGTGCTCGTTGCGCTTATTTCTTTGTGAAAAGTATGGATGGAGCACGTTCGCCTCTTGTGGGAGTTGAACAGGCTCACAGCGATCCATTCGCTACAGAGTGGATTCTGTTCTCACTTGATTCTCGAGGGATTCTAGCGACTCTCACGGAAGCTGAATGCATGCTGCACAATGCGGTCACGATGAAATTGACAGCCTACTGTCCGCGGTTCGAGTCCCGCTGTTGCTGAGGACGCTAGCCGACCGTTTACGTGGTTTGTAGGCGGAGCATGGCAGTAACCTGATGGGAATTGTTTTTTACCTTTTCAGGAATTCCATGTTGTTTCTATTCTTTATACAAAATAGAAACTATGTAATATGAGAGAGTGGATGTGATTGGTGTGATGGATTTGCGAGAAACTGAAATCAGCTAAACCTGTAATAAGGACTGTAAAAAGATGGACTAATAAAGCAGAGCGGGATTTACAAGCCTGCTTCGACTGCACTGACTGGAGTGTTTTTGAAGCTGGTACCAATGATCTGGATGAGCGCACAGATTCTGTAACATCATATATCAGTTTCCCTGAGAATATGTACATTCAGGACTCATTTAACTTACAACAATGACAAACCGTGGTTCACTGCAAAGCTCATATGTCTCCGTCAAGCCAAAGAAGATGCTTACAGGAATGGGGACAGAGTCTTGTATAAACAGGCCAAATAAACACTGACAAAGGAGATCAGAGTGGCAAAGAGAAACTATTCTGAAAAGCTGAGAAAACAATTCTCTGCCAACGACCCTGCATCAGTGTGGAAATGTCTGAAAGACATCACCAACTACAAGACACCATCCCCCAGCACTGTGGAAAATCCACAACTGGCAGACGATTTGTTATATTTGTTTTAGTTTTATTGCAGGTTTGAAAAAAGTCTCACACCCCACTCCCATTCTGACATTCTCTCCATGGATCCATTAAAACCTCCAGCAACCCCCTCTCCCCCCCTTCTGCACTTCAGATCAGTGAAGACGATATGCGCCAGGTCTTCAGGAAGCAGAAGAGAAAGAAAGCACCAGGCCCAGATTGTGTTACACCAGCCTGTCTGAAATCCTGTGACTAGCTGGCCCCCATCTTCACACAGATCACTGGAGCTGTGCAAAGTCCCTTCCAGCTTTAAATGCTCCACCATCATCCCCATTCCAAAGAAACCCAAAATTACAGGACTGAATGACTACAGACCTGTGGCTCTAACATCTGTGGACATGAAGTCATTTGAAAGACTGGTACTGGTCCACCTGAAGGACTTTACTGACCCTTACTGGACCCGCTCAGATTTGCTTACTAAGCAAACAGGTCAGTGGATGATGCAGTCAACATGCACTCTAAAAAATAAAACATTAGTTCGACATAAAAAAATGTGTTAACGTTTTCCACTAGAATTTTTAAGTTAAGCCAACTGCTGGCAGAATTACATTAATTCAAAGCAATGTTTTTGAGTATGGTGAAGTAGCTTTTTGGCCACAACAAAACATATTTCTAAGTTACATGAACTTAATAATTGTCAACAAGAATGCAAGTATTTAAGTTGATCCAACATGATATTTATGCATGGTGAAGTAGCTTTTTGGTCATAATAAAATACATTTGTAATTAAAATGAACTTAATATTTATCAACATACATGCAAGTATTTAAGTTGATCCAACATGATATTTTAGGTATGGTATAGTAGCTTTTTGGTCACAATAAAACAATTTCTAAATAACATGAACTTAATAATTAGTATGATCCCTATATGATCCCTGCAAGAGATTCCTATAATAAGGGCATTTTCCTGTTTCCCAGAAGGCTAAGTCTCTAAAAACTACAACCTTGGTCGTTTGGTTGTAATATAACCTTGAGTACCTTGTGGGTCGGGCTCCTCCATGGTGGTGCCCGCCCACAAAGAAGTCAAGGTTCTAAGACAGTTGGATACTTGATGATCAGACTTTCTTTCAAATGAAATTAAGTTACCATGTGCTGTGTCTGCTCTTGTGTCATGACCTTCAGAAAAGGATCCCCCAGAAATAAGTGTAGCTACAGAACCTTGCTGTCTTTGTGAAGCAAGAAGCAGTTAAATGATTATAACACAATCTGAGGAAGATGAGGATGTTGTGTGTGTTTGTTTGTTTGGTGGTTTGAAGGTGGCTGAGTGAAATCAGCTGACAGCAAGGAGATGCAAAATACCTTCTGAAAGGTTGCTAGGAGTATTTAGAGGCATGAGGGCGATGTCAAAACCAAGCACCTGGACAGCAGCTAAGGGACTCTTTCCTGGTGCTCAAAAAGAATAGATATTCAGACAGTATTATTCAAATGAGTTAGACCCATTTATTGACAGTAAAAAACAGTAGGACAATTCTTAAACTTTCAAACAGCAAGATTTGTAGGCTACATTTTCCTGAGACACAAAACAGCATGCCCTCAGAAACTTATGAGGAACAGTGTAATAAAATGTAGTAAAACCCAGTACATGGATCACCATTCTTTGACTTGAACACATGAAAGTGAATCAAAACAAGAGATGACAGATTGCTGTACATTAAATGTACTAATTTAAACATAAAATGAGCAAAGCTTCTTTCATTCAACTTTTCCAGTACTCTTACATAATCATCTTTATTCTTATCAATATTTGACTATTCACCTTCCAGATTAACGGCAACTAAAGAGGGCACTGCATATGAAGTTCAAAACACACCAATACCCTCAGAACACAGAAGTCATGGGAGAAATTAACCACAGCTCAAATTCCTTAAAAACGTGCAAACAGCAGCATTTGTAGGCTAGACACAAAACATGAACTCAGAAGCTTATGAAGAACAGTGTTTTAAAATTTGGTAAAACCCAATGCATGAAGTGGCACCAGAAATGCAGAAAAAAGAACAGGTTGTGTGTGTGTGTGATGTGAAACTCTCCCTCACGAAAGGTCGATCAAGTCTGCTCTAGAAAATACCAAACTTGAGATTCATTACTTTAGAGCTGGCTTTTTGTCCATCAAGCTCAAGGCATAGCTTCTGAAACACTTCAAAGGTAAATTTCAAGTGCTTGGGATAGGTAAGGTTAAGAGCGTAGATTACTCCCATCAGCAAAGCACAGGATCTGGCGACATCAATCCCCTCCAGGATCTTGGATCCCTCAACTATGATGGTTGCACGCCCATCACCAACGATAGCAATCTTCATCACTTGCATTGCAAGGTCTGCGTCGAGCTCCTCCACATCCTTGTAAGAGAAATTAAAAGATGTCAGGATGTATAAAATACATAGCTCAAGCTCTTCAGGATGACATGCATAAGGGAATGCAGGGTGACCATGTACTTCAACGCCTAGCCCACAGGAGACTGGTGCACAAGATTGAAACGGCCATATCTCTACCCACGAAGGGTCCATGTATGTTTTGGTCATTGGATTTTTCGTTCAGGGGCATGTATTAAAAAACAAAACGAGTGTTTATTTAATTTTCATTTCAAGGTTGAAAAACTAAAAATGAAATGCAAGGCATTTTCACATATTCTTTACAATGAAATAAATACAAATTTGATAATGGTTTGATTTTGGTTTTGGAACAGGACCTTTGTAAGTCCCTCCCCCTGCAAAGCCTCTCCATGATTCGCCCAAATAAACTACCACTTCCGGTATGAAAATATGCTAAAACGGGTTGTCTTTTGTGTTTGTCTTTAAGTGATTGTATTTTTTTCATTCTACAACCTATAAAAGCAAAATCAATCCATTCTCAAATTTTTGTTCATTTCATTGTAACGTCTAAAATGAAAAATGCTTCGCTTTTAATGTTTTTGTTTTTCAACTTTGAAAAGAAAATCAAATAATAATACTCTAATAATACTCACCCCTGAACGGAAAATCTAATGAACAAAACATACAGACCCTACAGAGACATGCAGTTCAAACAAAATAAAACATTAAAAAAGTACTCAAGTACTTACGCGGTACAGTTTGAAAAGATCCTCCTCCTTCTCTCCAAGATAGACTATGAGGCAGCGAATGGCAATTTCTCTGCGCTTTTCAACTGTGTTGTCCTGATTGATGGAAAAAATAGATACGGTGTTCATTAAAAATCAGATTCAAGTGTAACCAAAATAAGAACAATTTAAAAAAAATTAGTGTTGGTATACAATGGACCTTGTTCGTAGCAGCCATATCGACATTTGACATGAAAACAGTGAGGCAGATTAAAATAAAGGTCTATTCATAATAAAGTTAGTCATTATACCTGCAGAAGCATGTCCTTAATCTGCCTTATCTTCAGGCCTGCAGCTCCTCCTTTTGACTGGGTCAAGGCCATCAGTTTTGGGGTGCATTCGTCAAGCTTGGCCAGAAAGGTCGATTCAAGGCTAACTGTTGTTATCCTCTTGAATTCTTCACATATCTGCAGGGCACACCATTATAAAATACCACAAGAGACATAAGTATGTATAAATGATGCAGAAATAAAATATCTAAATGTGTATTTGTACACATTCAAATGATTTGGGTCTAAATGTATTTATTTCTACATTTTTTTTTTATTTGACTTCAATTTGTGGACATGTATCCACAATTTATCAATCCACAGTACAAAAATACTGATTTAACAAACATTGTATTATCTCACCTGTGCCTCACTAAAAAGTGCAGGCCAGCGCTTCATGAAGTCACTGATGGCAGGGGCCTCTTTCACCATTTCCTCCCGACGAAGGCTGAACGTTTTGGCCATTTTCTGAGCTACCACCCTGGAGTTGTCCCTTTTCATCACTTCACTCAGGAGCTCGACTCTCTCTTTTTCCAAACTTTCACTACTTTCACCTGGAGCATGAGGGGGTAGGTAGTTCACCTCAGCCTTCTTTGGTTTTTTAACATTCTTTGCCGGATATTGGTCATGTGTTGTTTTCCTCTTCAGTGAGTTTACTTCAACTTCAGGGCAGCCGAGACCTCTAAGCTTGCTTCTGAAATTGTTCATCTTATATTTTAGACGCTGCGCCCATCCATAGGACCCATTGAAGGACCCCGGTTCTTTCAGGCAGGGATGCTTTAGAGTCAGGCCTCTGCAACCTCACTGATCTGCAGACTTGATGGATAAGCGGTATACTTATAAATAGCTTCTGCTAGTTTTCCAAGGATGTCAGGAAGCAGTGGAATGAAATCTTTTGTAGGGAGAAGAGTCCCATATTTTTGTAAGCGCTCATTGGCTGACTGAATTTGGATCTCTGTGAGGTCAGAAAAGCTTGGAATCGGAAACTGAACAGGCCAGCGCTGGTAACGGTGCCCTTGACTATCTTCAGATGAATAAAGGATCAGTGTGTCATTACTTGACACAGATGAGGTGTCAACAAAGTGCTCTTCAGGGGGATGATCAGTCACATTAGTCACAGAAGTGTCGGTCACATCAGTTAAGGTTAAGGTTACTGTAGGCTCCTGGTCCTGGAGAAACACAATCTTGATTGTGTCCTTGTCCTTAAGGTCAGTTGTAGAAACAAGGGTGAAAAACTCATCACCAAAATCAGCATCTTTATAGTGAAGACAGAAGTCTCTTGCAATGGAAAAGGTATCACGAATGACTGAGTGAAGGTCATCCACCATCTCAGGGATTCCAGATGGTAGTACAACTTTACGGACATCGTGATCTGCAAGGATCACTCGGAGTTGAGCCGATTGTGACATTATGCAACCTGTAGACAAAATGTTTTACATGTTTCTGTAATTCTTAGTAACAGCTAAATGGTGAATAATGTAAAGAGCATATAAAATTTGATCCTTAAGTATGGAAATATCTATAACTATATGTACATATCTATAACTATATTCCATCCTTAAGTATGGAAATATCTATAACTATATGCCATGTCTGAAAATAGTAGGAAGACTGTGAGATGCGAGTTTGTATCATTTCATCTGAAAATCTCCACCAAGTATGGGTACCATCTATGAAACACAAATGCTGCGCTTAAGAGTCATAATGGTTGTTCCACCAAAGATGTAAGAAATTAAGGGGACCATGTCTGATAGCTCAGCTGGCTCTATGACTTTCACTGGACCATTTTTCTCAAGCACATAGCTCCTCAGATGCTCAACTGACCAAGCAGTTATACCTTTCACTATGAATCCAACACTGCCCTTCAAAACCACAATCTGGATCAACTCCCCAAAATCTGGTAGACCACCAGTGGAACCATTAGCCAGGATCATTCCACTAGTGTACTTGGTGCCCCTGTAACACACACTTTTGGCTATCTGGACACATGTCTCACCAGGAAACTTGGCCAGCAGTGCTTCTTGGATATCCTCTCTCAGCATACTAACATCCACTGTAGACAGTGTTGTAGCCTGTAGTAAAGGTCTGACAGCTCTGGAATCATGTTGGTTATAAGCAAGCAACAACTGATGCTTCATAGCGAGTGACAGCAGAATATTTCTAAAGCTACGAGTATGTCTGACAACACGCTTGAAAAAGCTGTGCTTTGCCTCAAACCGCATTGTCCACAGTGACACCAGAGGACCATAAGCCCTGATAAGTTCTGGATAATGTTCAAGGAAATGGTGTTTTGGGATGAGGCGTTGCTCTGGAAAAACCATGAGAAACCTGTGTTTATGCTCAGATATCTTGCTGTCAAGGAAGCAAATGGTCTCCTCTGTGTGGACTTGGTTTACAACAAGCTCAACAATGTCTCTGAGCACAAGAAGCACTTCCCATACTGGGTCACCCTCAGGGATTTTCGATCCAACCATAAGTGGCAAGAGTCGCAGCAAAGCCCAGTTCTCGTGGGCATTGCCACCCACACTTTTCCGTTGGGCAAAGTTCACAGGGACAGGCTGTGGTGCATCGGTTTTGTCTGACCATTTATAGGGGAACTCTTTGATGCATTTGTTCAGCTCTTCAAGAGTGAAGTATTTGTTGTGAATGAATACTCTTAGGCACAGTGCTATTTCTAGGGGCACTATACCTTCGAAGAGATCATGCAACACATCAGGCGGATATCCAGACAAAACATGAAAATATTTCATTTTTGCTGTCAGTGCACACTGTCTCTTCACTCCATACACATGCATCAAACTATCATTTTCCTGTAAAGTCTGAACATGCAGTGTGTGTTGTTCTTTTGTTCTGGGTGGGAATGCCCTGTTCTCACTTCACCATCTTGAAATTGTGACTTTTCACCTAGACAAAATAGACAGACGTATGAACTGGAAAAGTTCTGAATAAATCCCCCCATAGAATGGGCACCGAGATTGTCTGCAACCACACTAAACACTGTGCCTTTAACTCTTCTGCCCAGTGCTGGAACATACAGTCCTTCCTCCTCTAAGACCACAAGATCTTTGAGCAGTGGCTCCAACACAACACTGTAACCAAATCTCTTCACATCCTCAGCCCTGCACAGAATTGCTAAGAAGATTGAGTTTAGTTCAGATCTGAGCAATGAGGGGACATCAGCTAACACCCAATACACAGATGTGATTTTGTGTTTTTTCCTGGATGTACCAAGAGGATTGCAAATCTCAAAGTCATCCACATAGAGATTGAGAGCAATTGTAAGTTCACTTTTTGAGAACAGCTCATTGGTTTTGTAAAAGGTGCCGTCATGAAATGACTTGTACACAGTTCTCTGAGCTTCTGCCTCACTCAAGATCAGGTCTAGTATATCTTTCCTGCTAAGAACCTGAAGTAAAGACTTTAGAATGGGGACATACTGGAAGCTGCTCTCTCCACTAAGAATATACTCAATCGGTTCCACGACAGAAAAGTGTTCATTAAAATACTTTCTTCTTTTGAAGGCAGAGGAAAGAGAACCACCATCACGGAGGGCAGAGCTAATAGGGTTAGCACCACAGATGTCGTTCACCATTTCAGACACAATGGCTTCATCAATTTCACAGTTGTGTCTCTTCAAGCAAGACTGTAAAATGTCTTTCATGATGGGAGCAGAGGCTGAATGAGAAATAAAATGCAACTCCTCTACAAGCTCATCAATGCATCGGTTGGGAACATGAAAGGAACTCTCTAATTTCAACATCAAATGAGCCAAGCTTCTTTCAATCAACTTTGGCAGTACTTTTACATCATCTTCTCTAAACTCATCAATGTCAGACTGTTCACCTTCCTGATTAACTAAATCACTGCACTGATCTGTTTGCGAAGGGTTTTCATACCTCTTTAAAACGTCATCTTTAAACTCATCTAATGAGTGGGGAGTATGCTTGCGATTTCTATGCGAAGCAAATGTTCCATAAATATTAGTTTTGAAACTGCAATTTTTGAAAACACAGGAGACAGTTTCTTGCTTTTTCAAATGTTGACGAAGGTGTTCAAAATACTCTTTTTCAGTGGAAAATGTGCCCACATTACAGAACTGGCAACAGAAACTGAGTATTTCAGAGGTTCGCACTCTTGTTGAGTGAGTTGAGTGTTTCCTTGATATATGTGATTTCAGGCTACCCCATGATTTAAATGAACAAAAACAATCTAGGTAAGGACATGGCAGAGGTTGCACACCGGGGATATGACGTAACCTATAATGTTTCAACAACTCGTCTTTAGTAGAGGTTGCAAATTTACAGATTTTGCAAGGCCAATCCATACTTGATGTTTGTGTCTTACTCAGAAGGCTGACCACGTTTCAACTTGAACCCCTTGGTCCACGACACCAGGATACCAGGAGAAGATGAAGGCTTGAGTTTTTGTCCTTGCAAGGCACCCAGCAAAGTAACTGAAGACCTAAGTAGGGAAATAACTGAAGTTAAATGATTTTAAACTTGTAAAGCCTGGTGGCCCACCAGTACCAAAGTGTGTTTTTTATGACGGAGCCAATCTTAAAGCAAGCCTTTTAATGCTGCTCACATTTAAAAATAAGATAAATTATAACATGAAAATTTCTTGGAAATTTTGAGGGTGACTGCACTTGCTCATGGAGGATGGATATTTTAGTGCAAACAAAAAATGTTGTTGGAAGCGTAGGCTGGACAAAAAATGGGCATAGTTGCTCACTCAGCGTTGACTACAATTGGGTTTTGGAGAGTGCTGGACCCATCCAATATGGCGGCAAAGCATTTACGCTCTCCGGCACCAAATGTCGTCTCTATGTATATATGATCACTATGGTAACAGCGTCACCGCCATATTGAATGAATTCTTCACTCTCCAAACCCAATTGGAGTCAACGCTAAGTCAGCAACTATGCTCGTTTTTGTGCAGCCTACGGTTGCAACAACCGGCGTACTATTGAAAACAGATAACGTGGGATTACTATTGACTTTTCTAGCCTACCTGTGTTTGGAAAAATGTTAATAAAGTTTCCTTATTAACCATCAAAAGATGACTCTACTTTTAGAATTTAGTTTACACATCAAAGCACACTGGGCCCTATCATACTAATTAATCCTTTTAACTAATAAGAATTTTTATTTTCCTCCCTATTATATTTATGATGCAAGCAGAATGTAATTACAGATAATTTTAATGTATTTCAATGTATTCCCTTCTATTAAACATGATAAAGGCCTGTACACAAATGAGTCAACAGCATGACAGCGAGGACAATAGATATTTTATCAAATTTAAGTCAAATTCTTAGTTATTTTAATCGAGTAAAACAACAATAACAAGAAGAACAACAAAAAAATTTAGGGGAAATTGCATTAAGTCAAACCTACCTTCAGTGCAATCCAGCTTCACGTACTTCTGCTGTTCGTTTTACTTGATCTGGACCAACATTTCACCTGGAACATGCAAGAGCGTTTGACATTGTAAACCGGTGTAAATGAGGAATACTGTATTGGATGGATGTACGTCACATCGTTTACGCAGTAATATTACAATATACTGACAGCAATAACGTCAGCGTTAGTCACGCTGCAGTCGACTGTAAACTGCACCATACTTTATCTCCAGTGCCGATTAACGTTATTTAACCACACGCTTTTTATTAAGAAAAAGATAAAGAAATGTTTCATATTCGGCGATGGTCCTGGCAATAAACAAGTGTGCGTTCGCTCCACAGCACGTAATATTGTAAAATCTGCTATTGAATTAGCACCAAATTATAAATGCTTAAGTATGATTTAATGTAAATTACCTTTCAAACACACTGGAAGATAATGGTGGCGTCTTCGTGATTTCAGCAGTGGCAGTGACGAGGCGGGGCGGAGTCTAATTAACGTTACATCTCTATGGAGTTGTTTTAACACTGATGAAATAACTCTGTGAAATAACTCCAACACCAAACGCCATTTTACTCCGAATGTGTTAAAATTACTCTTTGGGTGTTAAAATCAACTCGGAAATGTTTAACACCGAAATTTCAACTCTCCAATTTTGCTGTGATGGGTTAAAATCTCCTGCAGATAAGTTCATTAAGTCGAACAGTAAACGTGAATATAGCTCTCATATATATATATATAACAAGAGCCCAATGATTTCTACTATCGCTGAATTAGCGGCTCCGTGTACGTTAAAACCGAACTGCGGTGCACACAAATGCGGGGGCAAGCTAACCGGAGCGTCTCGCCCGCTACCCGGAGAGATAGTATGTTACATCGTTCTTTTAAAGTAGGCTATCACTAACAGAATCCCAAGCTAATGCAAATATGTGTAATTAAGCATAAAATTACTTACCATTCAACACAACCACAACGCTGGATGAGCCTTGAACACGTGCTGTTAGACAGGTCCGCTTCAGCAGAAGAGGGAAAATGTGGGCTGTTTACACGTCATCAAGTTGTATTTTACATCCACTGAAATTAAAATTAAATTATTTTCTGATTAACGGATCATTTTAAACTCAGACAAGTCATGATTATATATTGAATCAAAAGGCATAATTTGTGTGTCACCTGAGCTCAATAAAATACAAATTGAAAGTAAAAAGTCTAACAGTATTTATGAACTTGATTTTTCATTTTACAACAACATATATATTTAAGTAATGGCAAAAGGTCCCATTAATTACTTTTTAGAGTGTGGGACTGCATTATATCCTACAACATTTGGACAAACCAGGGACTTATGTAAGGATCCTGTTTGTGGACTTCAGCTCAGCCTTCAACACCATCATCCCAAACCTCCTCCTGTCCAATTTAACTCAGCTCTCTGTGCCCACGTCCATGTGTCAGTGGATCAACAGCTTCCTGACCGTCAGGCAGCAGTTAGTAAAGCTGGGAAAATTCTCATCCAGCACCTGTATGATCAGCACTAGTGCCCCTCAGGGATGTGTTCTCTCCCCACTGCTCTTCTCCCTGTACACCAACGACTGCACCTTTAAAGTCCCCTCTGTCAAGCTCCTGAAGTTCGCAGACACCACACTTATCGGCCTCATTCAGGACGGTGACAAGTCTGCTTACAGACAGGAGGTTAAAGAGCTGGCTGTCTGGTGCAATCTCAACAACCTGGAGCTCAACATGCTCAGAACAGTGGAGATGATCGTGGACTTCAGGAGAAACCCCCCCACACTCCCCCCACGTACCATCATGAACAGCACTGTGGCTGCAGTAGAGTCATTCAGGTTCCTGGGCACCAACATCTCTCAGGACTTGAAGTGGGAGTTCCACATAGACTCCATTGTCAAGAAGGCCCAGTATTTCCTTCGCCAGCTGAGGAAGTTCAACCTGCCACAGGAGCTGCTGAAACAGTTCTACTCTACAGTCATTGAATCCGTACTGCATTTCTCTAATGTTCTGGTTCAGCTCAGCTACCAAAACTGACCTCAGAAGACTACAGTGGATAGTTCGGACTTCTGAGCGAATCACTGGTACAACCCTCCCCACTCTTCAAGAACTGCACTCATCCAGAGTGAGGAAAAGGGCTGGCAAAATCATTCTGGATCCCTCACATCCAGGACACCTCCTCTTTGAACTGTTGCCATCTGGTCGGCGCTACGGAGCATTGAGCACCAGAACAGCCAGGCACAGGACGGTTTCTTCTCTCAGGCAATCTACCTCATGAACACTTAACTTGACAAACACGTAACACCATTTATACCTTTAACACACACGTATTTACATTAACTTGAATTTGTACAAAACACCTGTACATACAAATACCATACAGGTGCTGGTCATATAATTAGAATATCATCAAAAAGTTGATTTATTTCACTAATTCCATTCAAAAAGTGAAACTTGTATAATGTATACATTCATTCCACACAGACTGATATATTTCAAGTGTTTATTTCTTTTAATTTTGATGATTATAACTGACAACTAATGAAAACCCCAAATTCAGTATCTCAGAAAATTAGAATATTGTGAAAAGGTTCAATATTGAAGACACCTGGTGCCACACTCTAATCAGCTAATTAACTCAAAACACCTGCAAAGGCCTTTAAATGGTCTCTCAGTCTAGTTCTGTAGGCTACACAATCATGGGGAAGACTGCTGACTTGACAGTTGTCCAAAAGGCGACCATTGACACCTTGCACAAGGAGGGCAAGACACAAAAGGTCATTGCAAAAGAGGCTGGCTGTTCACAGAGCTCTGTGTCCAAGCACATTAATAGAGAGGCGAAGGGAAGGAAAAGATGTGGTAGAAGAAA
Source organism: Schizothorax lantsangensis (assembly GCA_027422415.1). Taxonomy (NCBI): domain Eukaryota; kingdom Metazoa; phylum Chordata; class Actinopteri; order Cypriniformes; family Cyprinidae; genus Schizothorax; species Schizothorax lantsangensis. The sequence continues at coordinate 167,200 of JAPDDO010000356.1, read as the reverse complement.
GTGTACAAGCAATAGGTATAACCGCACCCTGGAGAGGATTGTGAAACAAAACGCATTCAAAAATGTGGGGGAGATTCACAAAGAGTGGACTGCAGCTGGAGTCAGTGCTTCAAGAACCACTACGCACAGACGTATGCAAGACATGGGTTTCAGCTGTCGCATTCCTTGTGTCAAGCCACTCTTGAACAACAGACAGCGTCAGAAGCGTCTCGACTGGACTGCTGCTGAGTGGTCCAAAGTTATGTTCTCTGATGAAAGTAAATTTTGCATTTCCTTTGGAAATCAGGGTCCCAGAGTCTGGAGGAAGAGAGGAGAGGCACAGACTCCACGTTGCTTGAGGTCCAGTGTAAAGTTTCCACAGTCAGTGATGGTTTGGGGTGCCATGTCATCTGCTGGTGTTGGTCCACTGTGTTTTCTGAGGTCCAAGGTCAACACAGCCGTATACCAGGAAGTTTTAGAGCACTTCATGCTTCCTGCTGCTGACCAACTTTATGGAGATGCAGATTTCATTTTCCAACAGGACTTGGCACCTGCACACAGTGCCAAAGCTACCAGTACCTGGTTTAAGGACCATGGTATCCCTGTTCTTAATTGGCCAGCAAACTCGCCTGACCTTAACCCCATAGAAAATCTATGGGGTATTGTGAAGAGGAAGATGCGATATGCCAGACCCAACAATGCAGAAGAGCTGAAGGCCACTATCAGAGCAACCTGGGCTCTCATAACACCTGAGCAGTGCCACAGACTGATCGACTCCATGCCACGCCGCATTGCTGCAGTAATTCAGGCAAAAGGAGCCCCAACTAAGTATTGAGTGCTGTACATGCTCATACTTTTCATGTTCATACTTTTCAGTTGGCCAAGATTTCTAAAAATCCTTTCTTTGTATTGGTCTTAAGTAATATTCTAATTTTCTGAGATACTGAATTTGGGGTTTTCATTAGTTGTCAGTTATAATCATCAAAATTAAAAGAAATAAACACTTGAAATATATCAGTCTGTGTGGAATGAATGTATACATTATACAAGTTTCACTTTTTGAATGGAATTAGTGAAATAAATCAACTTTTTGATGATATTCTAATTATATGACCAGCACCTGTATATTGTCCATTTTGTACATTTCTTTTTGTGTATATTGTTATTCCCCATTTACTTATTCCATTTTTATTATCTGCGTCTTGCCACAATCATTATGCTTGTGGAAGCTTCAGTCACCAAAACAAATTCATTGTATGTGAAAAAATACCTGGCAATAAAGAGCTTTCTGATTCGGAAACGGTTTAAGTTGAAATACATTTCTTTAAATTGCTTCCATGTAAACGGTTCTCATTATGTAAAGACTATTGCCGTTGTGGATAAAGGCTGATCACCAATGACAAATTAATCACTCAAGTTTTAGTAGTGTTCTAATATTTAATGCAGTAAGGTTTAATTCAATTTGTCAAATTTTTACACCGCATTCTCAAGCTATGATAATGGCATATTTTAGTATTATGCCAAACTTCTTTCATCTATGCCTGAGAATTGCATTACAGTTGCAAAATATGAATTTTCTTTTTGCATCTATAGCAAGACAAACTAACAAACACATCACTTAATGCCATTCTACGAACCATATTCTCATATTACACATGAGATTGATTAATCACCACAACACACAAGGTTTGCTTTAATGCGTTTATTGATTCGAGGAGTGTTTCAGTATTGAGAAGAGATTAATGTTGAGAACGTTTTGTAAAGATAAGTTCAGAAACTTTAAATGAAGTACAATCAAAGTAACTGGAGCAGGATGACGGAGTATGATCTCACAGGTCTTTAGCACAAACATAGCCCATTGAGATTGAACAGCTTACATCATTCCAGCAACGGTCAGCTGTAGGGTGAAAATTTAATCAGTTATTCTGACCATTACAGTGGTGTTAGAAAATGATCCAATTTATGTTACCATGTGAAATTTTAGGATGGTAAATATTTGAATGTAAAAAAGCTACTGTATTCTTACAGGTCCAGTTGATCTCTCCACAGTTCTCAACATTATTATTGTTAGGTTCATTAGAGCACCAGTTGTAGTCATATGGAGTTCCATCACTCCACAACCACTCTCCTTCCTAAAGAGCAAAGACAGTGATTAAAAGTGCTCTTCTGTACTCACTCCATAAAGAATATCATTTAGTTTGGCTTTGAAGTTAAACCATCTTCATTAGAAACATTTCTGTCTCAACAAACAAATAAATCTTTAGGCCACGCAACTTAACTTACTTGTACACCATCATGAACACCAAGCCAACATCGTGTAGAAGGCAGCAACAGACTCATCAGAAATTTGTTTTCCAGTTCACTGTGCACAGATGCGAGATTTGCATGCCGATCTATACAGTTTCTCTAAAGAGACATTTAAAAAAAAAAAAAAAAAAAAAAAAAAAGAAACTAACAGTCTTTAGCAAAATAATGTCAATTACATTTAGTCGTTTTCAAACAAAATCTGCTTTGATGGATTAGTTGCTCAGTATAGTTTTCTAAAAGGGAAAGTTAAAAGGAAGATTTACTTTAAAAATAATAAAATTGCCTTGTTGTATCAAACACTTTACCTCTGCTGCGATCCAGTTAGCCGACTGAGAGAAGAACTTGTAGCATCGGTCTCCAAAATTTGTCCATCCATAGTTGCATTTATTTATAACACCTATATCCAGTAGGCCTACTGTACATGCATGTTAGTCTTGTAATATTCACATTATTACTCATTATGCAAACACTAGTCAATAAAAACACTTTATTTTTCTCATTATCCTTCTCCATAAAGCTACAAAATGCCAAAGGTTTTTCAGAACAAGCTTTTAAAATAGAATGAGAGTTTATACAAATATCTTGTTTACCATCTGCATTTCCCATGGAAAACACGATGAAAAGCAGCAGACTTCTCAGCATTGCCATGAACTTGAAAATTAATAAGCAGCAGAAGTTAATTGTCTGCAGTCATATACTGAGCACACTGTATTCTCAATGTATTTTAAAGACAAAGTTATTCAGTAGGTCTCTGTGCCAAAAACTCACCTTGGTTTTCAGATCGTTGCCTTCAGAATCTCAGAAGAAGATTTTGTAGAGCTCCAGAAAGAGCCCTGCTTTTATGCTTTACTTGATATCAAGTGTGTATAAGTCCTTTGACCTAGTTTTCATTAGTTGCCCTGATTATGTCATTCAGTTCACCTGTGTTCAATTTATCAAGTCATTAGTCCCTCGTTTGCATTAGTATTTATACTCCTTGTTCTGTTCAGGCCCCGTTCTTCATGCCTCGTTTAATACATCTGAGATGATTTGAAAGATTCCAGGGCCCGTATTTATCAAGCCTCTAAGAATTACTCTCAAGAACACTGCTAAGAATTGACTTAAATGAAAAAAAATTCTTGGCTCAAAGCTGCGATTAAAAGTTAGTTATCAATCATCTCAGTTGTAATTTAAGCGAAGTGTATTACTAAGGGTGAATCCCATTTCTCTGTCTTACCCCTTCCCCTTAGTTTTGCGTGTTCACGTGAGAGTAAGGGCTATCCCAATTCTGGTTTTGATCGAGGGGTAGGGCTAAGGGGAAGTGGTAGATACCCCTTAAAACCAAGCATTTTCGCGAGCTTCCTTGAAACCAAGGGATACCCTGAAAACACTGCGCAACCGGCAACAATGTCGGCCAGATCATCCAGAGAGTCCCATTTTCGGCTTAAATAATTGATTTAAAAATTACGACAGTCTTGTTTTGTGCTCTACACAGTCCTGTACATATATATTTGCAACCATGTTCTTAATTGAAATGTTTAAAAAAATCGCTAGTTTGCTACGCTAACGTTACATCGCTGATTTGCACAACAATCGCAAAAACATCACTAATAAAACCCACGCAATCGACATACACACACTTGCAGACGGCATCTTGGAAGTTTGTGATCAACACTTGTCGCCTCTGGTGACGTAGCATCTAGCTAGCGACGATGTACGATGACGTAACCGTAACCAAGTGGTGTCTCATTTCATAGGGGTATGTTTTCACCCCTAGCGCTTACCACTCGGTTTCGAGGAACAAGGGCTAGGGGTAAGACGAAGGGGTAGGGGTAGGGGTAGGGGAAGGGGAAGGGGTAAGACAGAGAAATGGGATTCACCCTAAATCTTAAGTGTCAGTCTTAGAGATGATTCACGACACTTTGCTGTGCCACAAACGGGATTTTGGATGACGACATACGCATGGACCAATCACTGAATAGATTTCCTTAATTAAGAATATTCTCAGATAAATTCACATTGACTGGTTAAATTCCTAATAGGAGTTTACATTCAACACACATTTGACAATAAAGACTTTTCAAGAGAACACATTATGGCAAGGAAACGAAGCATCATCACAACTTAATTTAGGGTGCCGATAGACGATAGTATAGTGTATCGACGATAGTCAAAGATATCGCCTGTTGCTGATGCCTTTGACGACAGCGAGATTATTATTATTATCCGTCAAAAATAGACTAGGTGCTTATCTTTAGTGATGCAGCGCGGAGAGCGGCTTCAGAAACTTGCTACGGTGCAGCTGATCAGCTCCGGTGGCTGTGGAGCTGTAACGCGCCGCAGACGTGTGCAGTGTAAATAAGGGGTAAGAGATTTATTCATCACACAGTGTAGATCACATAATACTCGCGCTAGACTGAAGTCAGTTATGATGTTCTTTGGTAATGTAAATGTTCTTTGCTCGTTTTGAATAACTGAGGAAATGTAACTTGTTTGATTAACTGCTAGTCACCAAACATTTCAAGAACATTCCTCCTCTCCTGAAAGATTCACACACGTCTATGTCCCTTCAGCGTCATCACAAGCCCCTGCTGGCAACTCCTAACCACTTGAGAGACCTCTCCAACTGTCTTAAATAACTGAGTGATTCTTAGCTTTAAGAAATGATAACTTGCTTTTATATTTAAGTTTGAAAGTAGGAGTAAATTTCATAAATTCTCAGCACTTAAGACTAAAATGGCTTAATCATTCACAGCACATTTCAGCTCGGCTGATGAGTATTGATTGTGTTGAAGCTTTGAACACACTACTACTGAGTCATTCAGAGCCATGATGAACCGACACAAATGAATCAAGTCATTTATAAACACAAACAGAGATTCACACACTCAGACATCTCTGTGATGCTCTGCTGTATGGACAATGAATTCATCACATCATGCAAGTACTGTAAAACAAGTTGTGAATGTTTCATTTGGCCTGGAACGGAGCGAGGTGTTTCTCCATCAAATGAAGCGTATCAGATCATTCCAGCACAACTCTTAGTCTGTCAGAGGTTGTGATTTTACAGTGAAGTAAATCTCAAACTCCCAAAGTCTCAGTGAAGTTTCTTCAGTCGGCTGGAGTGAGTGTGAGTGTGTCAGATGTGACTCGCTCGTTATGTAGACACTTTTTACTTCACCTGCGCTCTGGAAACACAGCGTTTGACGACTAGACCTCCAAACTACAGGAACACATCTGAGTGAATGTGCAGCAGTTAGTGAGGAGATCAGAGGAGCAACGTCAGTCAGAAACGCCTTCAGAGATTCTCACATCCGTCGCATGTCGGGAAGTTCTGCTCCTGGAAAGTTCGTCCCCAAACGCAGCTCATCTGCTCCTTGTTTGCATGTGAAGTTGTAACTCAAGGAACGAAGCTGAAGAATTTATGGCTTATCGAAGCTAAAATAGAGACAAATTCCCTTCTTATCCAGCACTGATGGCTTGATCTGGTCAGATGGTCAGAGATCTCTCAGGCTGATTGTCTTGTGAAGGGCAGATGTGTGTTTATTGTGCTGTATATCTGAGTTTATGTCATGTTCTGTGTGTGTCAGGCATGAGGATCCTGGTGAATCTGCTGCTGGACACGCTGCCGATGTTGGGGAACGTGCTGCTGCTGTGCTTCTTCGTCTTCTTCATCTTCGGCATCATCGGCGTGCAGCTCTGGGCTGGACTTCTGCGCAACCGCTGCTATCCGGAGGAGAACTTCACCCTGTGAGTCCCGGCTCCTCTTCATTATGATTTAGTCTTAGTTCTGTGTCAGATTTCCTTTTGTGTAGTCAGGTTTTAGTTGACTATAAATCTGGGAGTTTTAGTCTATTAAAACACATTTGTGACCCTTGACCACAAAACCAGTCATAAGGGTCAATTTTCTGAAAATGAGATTTATACATCATCTGAAAGCTGAATAAATCAGCTTTCCATTGATGTATGGTTTGTTATGATAGGACAATATTTGGCTGAGATACAGCTATTTGTAAATCTGGAATCTGAGGGTGCAAAAAAATCTAAATATTGAGAAAATCACCTTTAAAGTTGTTCAAATGAAGTTCTTAGCAATGCATATTACTAATCAAAAATTAAGTTTTGATATATTTACGGTAGGAAATTTACAAAATATCTTCATGAAACATGATCTTTACTTAATATCCTAATGATTTTTGGCATAAAATAAAAATAATTTTGACCCATACAATGTATTGTTGGCTATTGCTACAAATATACCCCAGCGACTTAAGACTGCTTTTGTGCTCCAGGGTCACATTTTAGACAGGCTGCATGGTTAAACTGATAATCACAATTATTCTACTCATACAGCGGTGGCCAAAATTATTAGAACACCTGACAGATCTGAAAATATTGCCTCCAAAACATGATGTTTTGAAACATGCAGATGGTTGCTCTTAGCACAACAAACATCAGATGAAGTGAGTTGTATTGTTTTTATCCACTTTTAACTTTAATATTTGGTATGTCCACCTTTTACAGCAATTACAGCAACACATCTCTCTGGTATAGTGTCAGTATATTTCCTGAGGACTTCAACACTAATGTTATCACATGCCTTCTGCAACTCAAGCCAAAGTACAATAGATCTGTTCAGTTTATTATCCAACTCGCCACAAATTTGCTCGATGAGGTCCGGACTTTGAGGGGCAGTCCATCAATTTTAGTTCTGGCAATAGTTTGTTTTATGGGTATCATAATGGCCAATTCAACAACAACAGCAAAAAAAAAACAAAAAAACTGAAATCTCTTAAATACACCAAGTGTTGTAATAATTTTGCCCACCACTGTATAATCACAATTACTGACCATGATTGTTATAATGGCATCAGAATTATTGCACTTTCACCTTTAAGCACAAATTAAGAGACTGTCCACTCACACACACGCTTTAATTGACTTCATCTAGTTTCCTGATTTAATTTATTATCACAAATATAAACACTCTCGACATTATGAAAACTGTTAAAGCTTCTCTCAAAAGCTTCCTAATATTAATTATTCCTAATATTAATACAGCTTTCCTGTAGCTCAAATGGTAGAGCATGGCGCTAGCAACGCCAAGATCATGGGTTCGATTCCCAGGGAAAGCAAGAGCTGATAAAATGTAAAAAAAAAAAACTGTAACTTGAATGCAATGTAAGTCGCTTTGGATAAAAGCGTCTGCTAAATGCATAAATGTAAATGTAATTCCAAGAACTCCAAATTTATTCATGTCTTTATCTATTAAAACAACAACAAAAAGGTTTTGTATTGTGGCATGGAGGTGCATAAGTGCATTTATTTAGCCTCAATCAAGATTGGATTTATTACATTTTTATTACATTATTATATTGCACTGATTACATTTTGTCATAAGAAGGTTTGATGGCAGATTCAGTCTCTGTAAACAGCACAAACGGCCGTGTGAATGAACGACTGGCTGTATGACACTATTATTTGAGCAGAGTATCTCAATAGATATCAATAAACTCCAGCTTGCATGATGTTTTCAGATCATCAGCACTTTTTTTAAAATGCAGAGAGAGTGTGTGTGAATGGTTGCCAGGTCGGGAAGATAAATAAAATTAATGAAATAAAATGTGTCCTTTTGAGAGACAAGCTCTGATTGGGGGATTAGGTTTAGGGTGCAAGCATAAAAAGTCTTCCTTTTTTATTTTGATGATGAAAATACATAGACATTTTGGAGAGTTTTTGTTTTGTAAATTACATTTTTGTCTTTTTTTAATTATTTTTTTTAAAATGAACTCTTTCCCCGCCAGCGTTTTGAAAAAAGTTGCTGTTTTTGCTGATTTTCACTAAAATTTAACGGCCCCCAGAATTTTTTAAAATCATCAAAATAAAGCTCAGACCCTCTACTTTAAAAACAAAATAAAAATCTGTTTTATCCTACCTTCAAGAATTGCTTTTTTTTTATCAACACTTGAATGTAGGTAGGTTTCATAAAAAAAAGCAACATTTTGAGAAAATCACATTTTTATCAAATACTACATCTGGATCATATTCGGTACTAATATCAAAGCAAAGATGCAGTAGATGGCTTCAATCAGCACTCTGGAAACCAGTTTGTTTGACGGGGAAAGAGTTAATTATATTGCATGTTGATATAGTCACAGTTAGTGTTTAATGATATCAGCATCATCACATCTTTGTCATAAAACAAAAAATCATCAACAAATATTTGTCATCATAATTTTCAATAACGAAGCACAATCCGTAGCTTCTCCAGTGCTGGTTTTCATCCTTCTGCTCGTGGTCTGGATCTTTCCTCCTGGTTTCTGATGGATGGTGAGTTTCTGCTGTATATGATTACTCTCTGATCTCCAGCGGTGAACCGCCGTCTCTGAAGGCTCTTCTGGGGTTTGAACCTCCAGTGATGATGGTCGTGCTGATCGTTCTGGTCTTCAGAAGTGTAAACTCAGAGCGTTTATTGAGCCTCAAGAGGGTTGGAGACATTTGAGAAGCTGTCGTGATGTTCCCTCATTAGAGCGCACTGCAGATCCCTTACTAGAGTGCACAAAGCATCCAGTGTTACAGAGCTGCTGATCATTATTAATGATCGAGGAACAATAGCAGAGTCTGTCATCTGTTTGTGTCTCAAAGAAAGTGATTTGGAAGCAATCTCTCATTGTCAATGGGTTAAAAATAAATGTGGAAAAAGCAAAATAGAGTTTCATGGCTTGTAAGAAATACTTTTGGCTGGTGAATCCTCTCAATTCACTCAAACAATAGAAAACAAATCTTGTAATGTAACTGAAGTAGCAACTGATTTTTACTTTGGTATTATTATGTACATCCAAATGCAACAGATTATTAAAAAAAGCTATGATATTTTTATTATTTATTTTTTTACAAAAATGAAATGCATGCACAAATGAATCATTCACAATGAGATCAATAACATGCATTTAGAAAATCAATAACCTTGTCTGTTTTCTAAATGCATTTTATTGATTTTATGCATGTGCGCATATGTAAATGTAAACTTTATTATCATTCAGCTGTGTTCTGATAAATGCAACTATTAGGCATGAAGATATCATAAACATCAACATCATGATTTTCTGTAAAGCTGCTTTGAAACGGTGTGGGTTGAGAAAACGCCATGCAAATACATTTGACTTGACTTTAATGATTCTAAAAATGGTAAAATATGCTTTCATATTTCTGTCTGTTGATTCCGGGGTGAAATGTGAGATTCCCGCTCTCTCTCTCTCTGTGGTTCCTCTAATGTTCCTCTGTGTGATGAGTGATGGCGCGCAGCAGGGGCTGCTGGGAGAATTATGGCTCTGACCTTGTTATGTCACGTATGTGGCGGCTGTGATAATGGACGGTGTGTGTTTCAGTGCTCAGGAGTCTCCAGAATAATCGCTTCAGTGTTACTGTGAGGTCAGTCGCACCTGTAGTTCACAACACACAGGACCTGATGAAGAACATCAATCTAGGATGAACAGCTCCATTGCAGAGCTTCAAAGTCGGCATAAAATGGAAATTCACCCATTTATTTTCTGAATGCATGTTATAGATCTTAGTGTAGGATTCATCTGTGTATATCTTTTATTGTTTGGTGACACTCCATTTATTAACATTGGTTACATTTATTAATATTAGTATAATCTACCAATGCAGAAGAAGAGATATGTCGATACTGGCATTTCATTGCAACTTTAAAGGAATAGTTAACATCCCATCAGTGTCTCAGCAATGGATGCTCTGCAGTGAATGGGTGCCGTCAGAATGAGAGTTCAAACAGCTGATAAAAACATCACAATAATCCACAAGTAATCCACACCACTCCAGTCCATCAGTTAATGTCTTGAGAAAACAAACGCTGCATGTTTGTATAAAAAATGGCCACTTTTGGTCACTTCAGCTCTATTGTGAGTCTTGTTTGAGACGTCTTGGACAATGTATCTTAGTATCTTAGTAGTGTTGTGTTCCCACGTTCCCTCCAGTCTCCTGCAGATCTCTAATCTCCTGTCTTACTTCTGCTCTATTTTTACACATCTCTGTCCCATCGCTCTTTAGCAGAGCCCACTGAGCCCAGCTCACTGGAGAACAGCAGCTCAGAGCAGCTTTAATAATGACCGACTGTCCTCAGAGACGCTGAAGCTCTGAAACCAGCTGGATTCCAGCAGAGATCACAAACCCGACAGAGCTGGGGAGAAAATATCTGATAAATACACTACTGCTCAAAAGTTTGTGTTTAGTAGGATTTGTTGAAATAAATCTCCTTCAGAGCTGCATTTATTTGATCAAAAACTCACTAAAAACAGTGAAATATTATTACAATTTAAAATAGCTGTTTTCTATGTGAATATCTGTTAAACTGTAATTTATTTCTGTGATCAAAGCTGTATTTTCAGCATCATTACTGCAGTCTTCAGTGTCACATGATCTTCAGAAATCATTCTAATATGCTGATTTGCTGCTCAAGAAACATTTATGATTATTATCAATGTTGAAAATAGTTGTGCTGCACAATATTTTTATGGAAACTGAGATATATTTTATTTTTCAGGATTCACAGATGAATAGAAAGTTCAAATAAACAGCAGTTATTTGAAACAGAAATCTACTGTAACATTATAAACATCTTTACTGATCCATCTTTGATGAATAAAAGTATTAATACATTTCTAACCCTTTGATTTCTTTCGAACCTTTCAGTAGGATATATATATATACAAAGTAAGTTTATAGTCAATATTTTTTTAAGTGGAATTAATGTTCATTTGAACCTGGAAATGACTGAAGTTTCAGGATTTTGATTTTATCAGGATTTTGATAAACGTTATGATGTAAAATTATGAATAGTTTATAGGTCAGCAGTAAATAACTGATGTTCAACATCATTTTGAAGCTCTTTTCATTCATTTACATTTATTCATTTAGCAGATGTGACTCTCAGATGAAACTGTTATTCTGATAATATCATTTGCAATGAATAACTCCGTATTAAATTTGAAAATAATGCAAAGTAGCTTTTGTAACATTAGAAATGTCTTTACTGTCACTTTTGGTTAATTGAATGTGCCCTTGCTGAATAAAAAGCTCTTACTAGCCCAAAGTATTGCATGGTAGTGTATGTAAATCTGTACTGCGTCAGAAGTGCAGTGTGTTTATGAAGTGGTGATGTGTTGTTTTGGAGCGTGTTGGTTGTTACAGATCTCTATTATCATCAGTTTCTCAGTGTCTGGTTATTCAGTGGCTCCGAGCACCACACCACTGATAGATGAATCAACACTCAGCTTCTCTTTGATGATGTTTGTCCTCTGTAATCATCTGAAATATCATTTCATTTGCTCTCGTGTTTGATCTGTGCGTTTGCACTGATGTGCTCTTTAGTTTATTAAAAGAGTCTGAATGTCGCCTTTATGATCATAGAGAGGAGCGCCAACAAACCTTTGACCCTCTGAGCTCTGTTAAACATCTGTGTGTGTTTCTGCACTTCTGATGTTGGTCTTTATATGTCAGAGATATACTCTAAATCAGTGTAAACACATATGTGACCCTGGAGCACAAAAGCAGTCTTAAGTCGCTGGGTATATTTGTAGCAATAGCCAAAAATACATTGTATGGGTCAAAAATTATTGTTTTTTCTTTTATGCCAAAAATCATTAGTACATTAACTAAATATCATGTTTCATGAAGATATTTTGTAAATTTCCTACTGTAAATATATCAAAACTTAATTTTTGATTAGTAATATGCATTGCTAAGAACTTCATTTGAACAACTTTAAAGGTGATTTTCTCATTATTTTGATTTTTTTGCACCCTCAGATTCCAGATTTTCAAATAGTTGTATCTCAGCCAAATATTGTCCTATCATAACAAACCATACATCAATGGAAAGATTATTTATTCAGTTTTCAGATGATGTATAAATCT
>JAPDDO010000356.1:72500-147500 GCA_027422415.1 Schizothorax lantsangensis | reverse complement strand
AAAATGTACGTTACTTAAGATGAATAAATGCAGTAGAATTGAGTTCTTTGTTTGTTCAAATGAATGTAGTTAACTAATGTTAAAAAATGAAACATTATTGTAAAGGATTAATTTAATTTGTTTATTTTTAATACTTTGAGGTCAAATGTAATTTAATTTATTTTTGTTCTTCTTGTTTTTGATCATAATATTTTTATTTTTTTTGGAAAAGTATATGTGGAAGTCTATGATTTGTTGGGCACACTTTAGTTTGGGGACCAGTTCTCACTATTAATTATCTATTAACTATGACTTTTGCCTCAAAAACCTCCTAATTTGCTGCTTATTAATAGTTAAGGTCTTTGCACATTGAGTACGAAATTTTCGTATGCATTTTTTTTTCTTTGTTGTATTCCTCATCCTTTCCTATCAAAATGCTTGCTACGGATGCGAAAATGCAGAAAATCGAACCTGGTCCGATTTTTTTTTTATGACAAACAAAAGTTTTGGAGGCAGTGTGTAAACGTGATTGACACAATGAGAGGTCATATTTATTTTTTAGTATGCAAACAAATTTGGACGAGAATTTTGGACTCAGTGTGCAAAGACCTTTTGCAAGGTAGTTGTTAACTTAATCTAAGATATGTTCATGCAGAATAAGGCATTAATATGTGCTTTACAAGTACTAATAAACAGTCAATGTGCTAGTAATATGCATGCTAATAAGCAGCTAGTTAATAGTGAGAATTGGTCCCTAAACTGAAGTGCTCCTCTTTATTGGTAGAATAAGAGAGTTGCAGCAAGCAAAATATAGTTAGTTTCTTTATTGGGAAAGACATAATGTAGCTATTTCTGATTGGAATTCATGCTGTTCAGTGAGGTATGTGCAGCTCATCACGTTCATCCTCACCAGACTCTCTATTTCTGTAAATCTGTGATCTATAAATTTACATTTGTGGTGAAAAAGCACCATCTCTTTGACTTTGTGAAATCACGTAGCCAGCTGTTGTTTGAGTGCTCTCCTGTTCTTCATGCTGATGTGAGCTGTGTGTTTCAGGGTGATGCCAATCGCTCGTACTCTGATGATGATGATGATGATGAAGAAGATGAAGGATCTTGCTCTAATGGAAGTGAACAGCACAAAAGCTCGCTCACGTTCTCTGGTACGATCACAGCACATTCACTCATTATATAACCCATCTACTATATACTGCCATGCTTCATTTGTCACGAATGGATACAAGTTGGTGGGAAATAGATGTGCAGTTGAATCAAGATGTTATACTTACCTTAGTGTAGATGAAGTCCATGAAACATGAAACAGTCTGGATTTTGGACTGAACTGCATCTCTTTCATCAATGTGTCTGACTTGACTTATTATTAATGTGATGTTGATTTGGACTCATATTCAAATCTATGCACACTGATTCCTGCAAATGATGTAAAGCCAATCCGATTGCAGTTTGGTGTCTTGAGAAAATGTTTTTGTGTCCTGGAAACATCACGTATGAATCTACTCAACCAGTGTTGTTGCTCTTGATTGAGATGTTAAACAGACTTTAGCTGGTGAAATCTGAACATCTTGTATTGTTTAATCCTGTGGGATTGTTTGACACTTTTGATGGACTGTTAATCCTCCAGTTTCTGAGTTTCTGTGGCTGTAAAGGGCGAGAAACTCCACAGGGACTCGTGAAGGAGACATTAGTGCCGTCTCCGGAGAGCTTCACGGCCTGTGTTGATGGCCAGAGATCTGCTCTTGGCTTTGGATGACTGCCGTTTCTTTCCTCCAGATCCCAAGCTGTCGTCTCTCACTCCTAATGGGCATCTGGATCTGGCGCCGCTGGCAGAGGAGAAGACCAGGACCAGCTTCTCCGAGGAAAACCACTGGAGCAGAACCATCTGCCTGGGCAGGAGATCCTCATCTCTGGTCAGTCAATGAAGAAATCAATGTCATCATGTCAGACAATCATTCATCATGTGTGTGTTTGTGTGTCTGTGGATGTAATGAGTATTTGGAATTAGAAAATCCCTCAAGCAGAGACTCGTGTGTGTGTGTGTGTGTGTGCTTGCGAGAGACCAAAATTCTCTTGATAATGTGCGACGGACGCTCAGCCAAGGCTTTTGGGGTTTCCATAGCAACCCCTCTTTTAATTGAAGCAACCGTGTGTATCGAGAGAGACGAGCGTGAGCCGCTTGGGTTAAATATAGTGTGTTGGGCTGTTGTTCTTGAAGTCACGTGCCGTTGGGAGATTGTGGTGGGAAAGAGTCTCTGGGAACATGGTAAAACCCATGAACGTTCAGACAGAAACTGTTTGCACACTTCATACAGAATGAAATGTTTCTTGCTGCATAAATCCCTCATCCATCCCTCATCCTAATGATGTCGAGTCACCAAACGTGACCTGTGTCACTTTATTGACGGTCAGATGTGAACACTGAGGTTTCGTGAGCATCAGGTCAAAACGAGAGCTTGACGCCGGAGAACACAAGTTTCTATGGCAACTACTTTTGCCGCCCATGCTGCTAAAAATGAGCGAATGCAGTCAGCGAGATTAGAAACACCACGACTGCAATTAACACACACGCGACTGCGTGAAGTTAACTCATCCGCAGCACTCAAAGGCTCGTTAGGAGTCAGGGGACAGATTCACGAAACATTCAAGAATAAAATACTTCCTAAACAGAATTGTTTTCTTATTTTCTTTCTTAAGAAAACATTTAAGAATATTTTGTGTTCTTAAGAATGTTCTTATATTTTCCATTAAGATTGTTAATATTTTTTAAAAGAGTCTTCTTAAAAGACATTTTAAAATTATTTCTTAATTTATGATAGCCTCGTCTTAAATCCCTAGAGGTAAGATGTTGCTTGAATTTATTTCAAATTAATTGCATTAAAACACAACATTATAGTACTTACTACTACTGGCTATGGATGTGCATGAGTCGGCACCAATGATTGATAATGTAAACAATGATCAATAATGATTATGCATGACGCAACTTTTTGCTGAATTCAAAATTAATAACAATACAAAAACAAGTGAAATTGGGAGCTTGTTTTTAATTTGAGCCTATATAGTGGTGGCCAAAATTGATAGAAAACTTGACAGATATGAAAATATTGCCTCCAAAACATGATTTAATTTCATGATGTTCATGAAACATGCAAATGGTTGCTCTGAGCACAACAAATATCAGATAAAGTGAGTACTGTTTTTATCCACTTTTAACTTTAATATTTGGTATGTCCACCTTTTGCAGGAATTACAGCAGCACATCTCTCTGGCATAGTGTCAATATTGGTATATTGGTAATATTGGGGACTTCAACAAAAATGAAAATTTTGTCATTAATCACTTACCCCCATGTTGTTCCAAACCCCTAAAAGTTTCATTCGTCTTCGGAACACAAATTAAGATATTTTGGATGAAAACCGGGAGGCTTGTGACTGTCCCATTGACTGCCAAACAATTAACACTGTCAAGGCCCAGAAAAGTATGAAAGACATCAAAATAGTCCATCTGCCATCAGTGGTTCAATCTGAATTATGAAGCGATGAGAGTACTTTTTCTGCGCCCAAAAAAAAATTGAATCCGCACCACACGGATATACTTTCTACCTTTATTTACGCTTTGATTTGAACGAAAACAGCGTATCCGTGTGGTGCGGCTGACACAGCACAGCATACGCAGTTTGCGTTCAGTGGATACTCTCCAAAATGGCGCTACGGAGTCGCGGAGGAGACGAATTGTTGACTAAAGTCATTATTTTTGTTTTCTTTGTGCAGAAAAAGTATTCTCGTCGCTTCATAACATTCAGATTGAACCACTGATGGAAGATGGAGTATTCTGATGATGTCTTTCATACTTTTTTGGGCCTTGACAGTGTTATTTACTTGGCAGTCAATGGAACAGTCACAAGCCTCCCGGTTTTCATCCAAAATATCTTAAATTGTGTTCCGAAGACGAACAAAGCTTTTACTGGTTTGGAACGACATGGGGGTAAGTGATCAATGACAAAATTTTCATTTTGGGGTGGAGTAACCCTTTAATGTTATCCCATGCCTTCTGCAAATCAAGCCAAAGGCTTTCCTTTGAATGTACAATAGATCTGTCCAGTTTATTATCCAACTCACCCCAAATTTGCTCAATGGGGTTGAGGTCTGAGCTTTGAGGCGCCAGTCCATCATTTTCAATGTTCCAGCAGATTCCTTCCATCACCGGTTAGTTCCAGCAATAGTTCGTTTTATTAAGTTGGCTTGAGAAAGCCAACTTACTGAAATCCTATTTAAACTTCTTATTAAGTTGGCTTGAGAAAGCCAACTTACTGAAATCCTATTTAAACTTCTTATTATTAAGTTGGCTTGTGAAAGCCAACTTACTGAAATCCTATTTAAACTTATTATTATTATTATTATTATTAGTGGTGCTTGCCAAAGGCAAGGCATCACTATTGTTATCTTGCATACTTATTATTCTGCTTCTTCTTCTTATTCTTCTTCTGGACAAAACTTCGGTTCGCTACTCCTCCTGCACCGTTTGTCACAGACCCATGAATGAGGTGTCAAATCGACCGGCTCATTGAGGAGAGGTGTGCTATATCTTTTCTAAGCGATCGGACCTACGATGTTCGCACAGCGGACGAAAAAGCGGGCAAAAAAGTCCCATTGACTTACAATGGCGGAATGTTCATGAATTTGAATCTCAACTGTCACTTTCTCACACACACACACATGCAGGCCCTTAGGAACCCCTTCTCTATCTCTCTCTCTCTCTCTCTGTAACTCCCACACACTCATTTGACTCATCTTTTAAGAAACCAATAAGTAATGACCTATGATCTTCATAGCCACATCCTAGCAACCACTTACAGCACCCTAGCAACCACCCCATAGACCTCCATTGAAAACAGATCAAAAGGGATATCTTTGGATAGAAGTGTAATTTGCTCTTTTGATTCAGAGCAAACAGGACTTCCGTCATGCTACACATGCTAACAGTGAGTAGCTACATGCTAATAGTGATTAACTAAGTGCTAAAACATGCTAAATTTCCTAACACGCGTACACACACACACACACACACACACACACACACACACACACACACACACACACACACACGCACACACACACAGGGCCTTAGGAATCATATCTCTTTCTCTCTGTTTCTCTCTCTCATGGCATAAAATTTCTTAGCCATCAGTTACAGCATCCTAGCAACCACCCCGTAGACAGCCATAATCTTGTTTTTCTTCTAGCTTCACATATTCTTATATTCATAAATAAAATTAAAAAATCCCTTTATTTGTGGCACATAACAAAAAAACAACAACTAACTTTTGGTTTTTTTTATTTTAAAAAATCTAAATATTTTGTCATCTTATTTTATCCATAGGAATGAAACAGTAATGTAACCAGAATTTGTTTTGCCAGGGTGGACGGGGCTTCCTTGCCAAATGTATTGTTTGTTATTGTTGTACAAGGGTATTACATATTTTATTAGGCAGGTATGTAACACAGCTTCTCATATATGTTTGCTTCATTACTGATGATTGACAAGTGCATTACATTTTTATACATACATGCATCTACACTTGACCCTCTAACACTAGCACTCTCTATTCTATTTCTTCTATTTTATCTACTTGTTCTCATTTTATTTATTCATTAAAAAACTTGACCCTCTAACCTATAATAATAGCATTCACTATTTTTTTTCTATTCTGTCTACTTGTTTTATTTCCATTTATTACAAAAATAAATAAATCTTGCTACTTGTAGGCCTAACTGTAACTGTATTAGGCTAACCGAGACTTGTCACAGCACTTACTTAGGCTATTATTGCTCTTTTGTTGATTTTGATTGCTTCTGTTGTCCTCATTTGTAAGTTGCTTTGGATAAAAGCATCTGCTAAATGTAAATGTACTTTGTAATAATAAAAGAGAGAGGACTCCTTTCACAGCTAAATTAAATTCACATAACATTTTTACATTCCCATTTGCTTCAAAAGCAAAGGAAAACAAAATACTCCACTTCTGAATTCGCATATCTTAAGAGGAAGAACATGCAGAAGAGATAAGTCAAATTCACTCCTTCAGTAACTTTAATACAAACCTATCACTTTTTACATTTTTTATTTAATGCAAGCTAAAGTAATGCAAAATATGGTCCTATAAATTAGCATTGTTATGATTTATATAACATTATTATTATGATTTATTACTTTAATTGCGGATTTGCCTCATTTTAAAAGTCTGTGAAAATGATCCATATAGAAGTTGTGATTCTATTGGCTGTACAATCAAAGCTCGCTGCTGATTGGCTGCAAAATCGACTGCCTGAAGCTGTTGCTGAGGAGAAGTCACACTATTCACCTGAGGTGAGTACAGACGGTTGTTGCTAAATATGCGGTTTCATAAAGCCTTGAAATGCCAAATGTAGCTCTTTATTTTAATGAAATGTGGGCAATATTATTAGTATTTTAATATGGGGTATAGTTTATATAATTTTTGTTGATGTTAAAGCTACCTTCATCTCTGTAAAAATGGTAACGTTAATGTGTATAAGTATGTCTACAGCTAGCCACCCTTATCTTTGTGTGAAAACGTAATCTGATATTGTGTGTGTGTGTTTGATGGATATTATGTCCTTTGATTTTTGCAGTTTGCATTGTTTAGATTAAGTTACATAACGTTCCTGCACGAGGAACATTAATTTTGGCGCTAATTTTAAGATACATCATCCACAATGGTAACGTTACGTTTGCTTATGTGATGATGTACAAGTTAATAGTATAATTATGGTTGATTATCCGATTGTTGTGTTGAGTTTATGAATGGAATGTCGAATCGAAGGCGTTTAGATCAGGTTTAGATAGTCACCGGGCAAGAAGAAATCCAGTGAAAGCAAATTTCAGTGCACTCACTGACAGAATTCTCTCATCATAAACAACAAAGTGCAGATAAGAAATTTGTTTTGCAGTGTAGAGAGCTTTCTTGGTAACTTAGGTGAGTCTTTTTGCGAGAGCATACTATTCCAGTCCAGAGAGATTTGATTTGGCCTTTGATTTCGCGCCTCGTGGTCACGTGGTTCATGTAGCTCTCAATCCACGCTGTGTACCGTGCATACGGAGCCGTCTGCTCTCTAGCTCTCACGGTACATGTCATACACCGATCCGCAGCGCTGCTTCAAACCGAACACATCTATTCTGTTTGAATAGGTTTAAATAGGATAGGCAGCAGCTTCACTATATGTGCAGCATTTTTGGTAAATATTAGTTGCATAATGTGACGCATAACGCATTATTTACTACTTTGAAGACATGGCATTTTATTTTGGGGAGTGATGGAGAGAGGAGAGATGTTTTTCTTGTGTTTAACCCTCAGGTATTGCTTATAGCCTATGTATATCATACTGCTTGGTGATCAGAATGCAAACACCTTAACATTTACTATATTTTAGTTCAGTAATATTTAGAAGATATTTTATGGAACTAAATAATATTTGTGCAATAATTATGAACAATTTTTTCACCATTTAATATATATATTAGGGGTGTCCCCGACTAAGGATTTTCATAGTCGAATCGGAATTTTCGAATCTTGCCAATAGTCGACTGATAGTCGAATCATATGTTTGGGGCCAAAATACATTACCAAGAGTCAAGTCAGACATTCGACAGTCATAATTACTGAAGTTAACACACAGGGAAAATGTGTAATGGATGCCTCGCAGATACAAAAATAATGTTTTATGTTTTGATTAAAAGATAGTTAACATTAAACTTCAGCGAAACCATACGAATTCACAAAAATGTTTACAATAGTGCTCTCATTATAACATTATGACAGTAGTTATTAATGTTCTGCATTTGAGCTGCGCGCGCTGAAGATGACCAGTAGAGTGAGGCATTTGATAGTAGGTTTTTAATAAGTGGTATTTAACTAATTTATCTCATATAGAATACGGTTCGTTATTTATACAACATAACGTTATATTACGACTTATAGGCTATCTGCACAAAATGCCCCGAATGCAGAAGTGAACGTGTCTGTGTGGCTCTGAATGAACTCCTTTTGTGGACGTGTTCTTCACGCAACAACGTGCAGAAACACTACAACTAAACTCTAAAACTTCACAGCGTTTTATTATAATAGCGTTCTCATTATAATGAGTTACATATATAACAATACATATGTTATGTATATGACAGTCCCAGTCATAGTTATTAATATTCTGCATTGTTGTTTGTCCTGCTCGCGCTGCATGCTTGAAGAGATAATCACTGGTACTACAATGAAGCGCTTTACTGCAGTGCACGACTCAACCAAATGCATCTTATATGAGATAAATAATATATACATGATATATATAAACCTGCTGAAATATTTTGAAATTACTTCTACCCTACCTGATCGAAAAAATCCAGTCTTTCACTCTGTCTTGTTAAAGATTTAAATCCTTGCCGCCAAGATGTTAGATTAAGTGAAACTTAAATCTATAGGGGTGGTTGGATTTATTCATGCACGCTAAAAATATTTATTAAAAGCTTCTTTCTTTTCAGATTCTTATTTACAACATTATCTTAATAGGCTGTATATTAACTTATTGTGAGAAAACTGGTAGTTCTATGTGAAATCAGACATTGAGCACCCCCATATAGCCAAAATGGCATGATCATAACACCCCACGAATATTCGACTGTGAGATTGGCAGTCGAATCGGGCTCCTGCTATCGAAGCATCGAATCGTCGGGGTCAATTATAGGCAGTATCAATAAAATATTCTAAAATTAAATAAAATATTTAGGCATTATCTGATGCAACATTTTTAGAAGTTTAGATATTACCTTGCATACACAACAACTGATAATGAGCAAAAGCAGGCAAATACTGAATTTAAATTATTTAACCCAAGAAAAGAAGTTTAAAATAGTTCTAAATAAATAAATAAATGCAACCAGTTGCATTCAACACTTTTTTATATAATATATTAAGTGAAGGGATATACAAGTTTTTTCTTGAATGGGCAGTCTTTATAGAAACTCATCATGGCAAAAAGACTGAAAATTGTTTATCTGGTTATATTAGTTTAACTATCTTATTATCTAACAATAAATATGAAATAAAACACACACTACATAAAATAGCAATACTGGCTGGATTCCTGAGAGCTCAACTAATGTGTTAAAATGTCAAACAATCAACTTACCAGCGAGTGTGCTTTAGAAACACTGAAATTAATGTTTTATTGCTGGTATTATTTAGTGTTTGGAACTATTGGTTGACCCACAACACGCACTATTCCTGCATTCTTCAATTCCTATGGAAGTCTATGGGAGTGTTTGCAATTCCATGGCTCTGCTCATTTTTACAATATCAATGACATGTTAATATTTAAGCATTTGAACAGCAGAGAGACTGCATTTCACTATAGCAGGTTGTCTCTAATGTGAGATGTTTACAGTTGAAAAATGTTCTCAGTTTTTTTTTTTTTTTCAGTGTTATCAATTTTTGCGATGAAAGTTAAATTTAAATGAGTTGTGTGGCATTGAGTTTTATGTGTGACACTCTTGTTTCTCTGTTTCAGAATACTGTTTCATGAGCACACCTTTCTACATTTGAGGTAAGAGTTTAATTAGAGTCATGGCCACATTTAGAAAATATTTCAGTCTCAGATTTGGCTAATCCCACCGGTCACAACAGTGACTGTAAAAAAGGAATTCATTTCTAAAGGTCTAAAAACCTTACTGACCGACAGGCATCTGAGATCGGCTCGATTTGAGAAAGGGGAAATGTTAAGCTCTCTCTGAAGTATTGTGTTTGAATGGACAAACTCACAAAAAAATTATGTCGAAATGCCTGTCTTTGTATGTATCCTATAGCAGACATAGCCGGCTGAACGTACAATATCAGTGCACTGGATCCGTGCAATCTCTTAAAGTGACAGCACTTTCTTATATTCTTAATATAAACAACAAGGAAATCACTCACTGCTCTTGATTGAAAAGCTTTTGTAAATTTAATAAAGATTAATCTTTAATTTATACAGTCAAATATGCAATGCTATTTTACATTTGATTACTTTATTCAATTTCTGTAACTAAAAACTGTTAGACCGACCTAAAAAAAACCTGAAAATAACTGTTTATTTTATTTGTATATTTACTCTATTGTATTTATTTGTGCTGTTGCTTGTAGTTAGATAGATTATTTTTATTTTCTTTATTTGTATTTGACAGTATAGTTTTTCCCTAAACGCAGCACATACCGAACCGTACCGAAACCGTGACTCGAAAACCGTGATACAAACCGAACCGTGACTATGTTGAACCGTTCCACCCCTACTACATATAGATTAAATGTATAATTAAGATTTGACATGCAAAGAAGTTATGCTTGATTGGGTTTAGTACGTTTTCATTGTGTTGTCATTATTTTTCAGACTGACTGATCAGAGCACAACCTACGTTTTCCGCTGCACTTTTCACCTTGGTCAGTATTAAACAGTACAATGACATTTTCATTACATTACCATAATTGTAGTTCCTGTGAACTAATATGTCTGTTTCTGTTTCTTTTTTAGGTTCCTTGTGTTTTGGCTTGTTCTACAGGGAGCAGTTTATTTGTTCTTAGTACTTCCTGCTCGAAACATCAAAACAACAACACACACACACACAAAAAAATATACTTAGGCTGTTATTGTAGTTTGTAGTTTTTTTTTTTTTTTTGTTTTTTTTATAGAGCAGTTTATTTTGATTATTTTAATAGACAGTTGTTTTATTATTATTATTATTTTATTTATTTATTTTTTATCTAATTTATAAATCTTAACTAGGTCTTTTTCTGGTTCTCCTTGTTCTACATACTTTAATTGTTTTTTTTCTTGGAAAAAAACGAAACAACAAAAAGTTATTTATTGTATTTTACAAGTTATATTTACAGTGTCTCTTTCATTGTTGTTTAACTGTATTTTTCTTCCTGATATTACGACAGGTTTGATCTTTTCAGGCTCAACAGCTGTTACATCAGGAGAACCTTCAAAGTATGTAAAGTGAGAATGTCCTGTTGAATGAATTTGACTAACAAATAAGTGTAATTAAATATGTCTATTAGTTGCATTACTTTTGATGACTTTGTATTACTTTTGATGACTTTTAATTTAAAAAAGTAACTCATGGGTTACTGTTGATGATTTGAAACTTGAGTTAAGTCTCTACTTTTAGAAGTTACTTAGATCACTCAAATAAATTAGTCCGATTTATTTGTCAATAGGGCTATGCGATATGACGATATATATCGGATGGACGAAAATAAAAAAGTCTATCGTTTCATATTATGCTCTATCGTTTATTTCGTGGTGTCGCAAAATACATTGTTTACGCTCATACTTTTTCATCATTTGGGTGACTGCGATCTTTACACGCCACCACGGGGCGTGAAGGGGAGACAGAAGCAGGTGGCTCCTAGTAGGAGCACGATCAGCCAGGACAAAAACGAGGGACTACATCTGTAGCATGGACACGCGTTTTAAGCACTGCAGTTTTAAAACAACCGATTTTAAGCCGTTGAAACACAAACAACAGAGCTATGTGTGCGCCGTCTCTGTTTCAGTGAGAGAGGAGCGCGCATTTTTTTTTTAAATAACTATATCGTGATATATGTCGTTATTGTGATATAGAATTAGTTATATCGTGATATAAGATTTTGGTCATATCGCCCACCCCTATTTGTCAATAATTTTTTTTTTGTCTCATATCGTTTTATCTTTTGATATTTGAAAAGATGCCACGGAGAGGAAAGAGGTCTCAGGCTCAACAAATGCGTCGGCGAAAGGAAGACCTGGAAGATGAACCGACCAGACTCTCCAAGATTAACAAGGTACTACTGATATCTGTATCTTGGATAACTACATGCTCCTTTCAGGGCCCCTTAATGTTTGGGACTAGGGCTGTCACGGTTCCTCGATTAAATTTAAGTGCTTGATTTTTTTCTGATTTTTTTTTAATCCTTGATTGCAATTTATCCGTGACTATTAACTGGCAAAATTCCAGAAATTGCACATTCCCTGCATTATTAATCCCTTATATGGACAAAGGCATCCAGATAGGTATGACAAGTTTGGAAAGATGTTGGGCACATGTTGCTATTTTAAATTCAAGTTTTATAAGTGTCATAATCACAATAAGACAAATTGAGATTTAGATTTAATTTCAGTTAATCATACAGCCCTAGATTAACCTCACATACAAACAAAAAGCAATAATGCTCAGATCACGCAAACAAGCAGCTCTGTCTCACACATACAAAACTGTATTGCACACGTGCTACTGTGGTAAATTTATTCATCGCACGGACCAATTTTTTTTCTTTTTTTACCACAAAAAACATCTGCTTAATCGATTAATTGTCAAAATAACTGACCGATTACTAGATTACCGAAGTAATTATTGGTCACAACCCTAGATTAGTTAAAACATTTCAAAATGCAACTGCATTGTTTTGCATTTTGTGACTTTCAGTTGAATAAAAGACCATTTTTCTAGTCATATATTTCGCCATTGAAGATTTTTAAAAAATAGTTTTACAATATCATCTCGTCTTTCTCATGTTAACCCATGTGTATCATCTTGTTAGTAAAGTGCATCGTCACACCCCTAATAAAACTTAATTTACGAATAACAAAATTGTATTGGGGTGGGCAAAGTAAACTGTATACTGTTTTAATAACAGCAAATGTTGCTTGGTTTACGTAATTCCAATTTGACGTATTCTATGTTACTAATATAATGTTCTGAAAATTTCAAGAAAATATTGATCAATTATGTGCACTTGTTTTTTCTTGGCCACACTTGATGTGTACAAATGCCTTTTCTTTAGTTTTCTCCCCCCAATTCTTGTTTTAAAAGTGTTTAGCAAAATGCCTTTGTCCCAAACACTATGGAGTGAAATTTAACATAGATTCTATTACACTAACTTTGACCAGCAGCCTGATTACATGACTGATTATTTACAGGTTGAACAGGCAAGCACTAGTTCTGCTGAAGCTCAGTTTTCAGATAGAATGTATGCAGAAGGTGGTGATAGTGCACCCAGAGTTTTGTCTCTGCAGGCATCTCATTGTCAGAGTGATGTAAGGTATGATGTATTCTCAAGAAATCATCAGTGCACATGTGTAGCGCTAACATTTTTGGCCAACCACAGTGAAGGGATTATGTTCAAGATGCTTGACCTCGATAGGGTTTTAGAGGAGGGGGATGCTTTGTATGTTGGTATTAAAATGCAGCTTATTGCTGAAGGAAGATTTCATCAGGACCTTCTGACTATGGAGGAAGTACCGCTGAGTGTTTCAACATTTAACCAAACATATCATGTGCGAAAGTCTGACATGATGATGGGATATCTAAGAGCCAGAGGGACCCCCAGCAGGGAAGGGTGGTGGATTCCTCTCCCTGAAAGACTGCAGTGTCTCTCAACCGATGTCAGTCATGCACTGCTCATGGTTTCTCCAGAGTGTATTGGTGTGTTCAGAGACAGGTCTGGAAGGTATGGATTCTTTGATTCACACTCAAGGACTGCTGATGGTTTGCGTCATCCTACTGGTGGTGGAACTGCTGTCATTTTAACTTTTACCCACCTAAGTGACATGATTGACAGAATTCTCCAGCTTTTCTGGGAACGTTCTGATGAGGCCAGCTATGAATTCATGCCTGTGTCATTTGAAACAGGGCAACAGTCTGGCCAACTGCCTTCACCGTCATTTTGTGAAGAGGTATCACAAGTTATTTCAGCTCCAGCAGAACCAGGAACCAATGTTGGACCTAAAGTAAATCTTGTTGGCTCAGGAGCTAAAAACCAGGAAATGATAGATAAAAGAAATAAGCAGAGGAGACGAAAGGAAATGCATAAAACAATTGACTCCACAAAACAACGTGGAGGACCTAAGGACCCAACTGCATCTCATGTCATGAGAAAAAATAAAAAAAGGGATTATGAGAGAATTAGGTATGTCAGCTCTTTGCAATTCCAGACAAATAAAAAAGAAGTCGTTAAGGAAAAGTACAATCAGGATCCTCACTTCAGAAACAAAAAGAAAGACTACATGGCTAGACGGTACAAAATAGATAAAGTTGTTCAGACAAAGAAGAAAGAGTACATGGTAAGGAGGTACAGCACAGATTCTTTCTTCCAGAAGAAAATGAAAGAGTACATGGTTAGGAGGTATAACACAGATGCTCTTGTCCAGTCAAAGAAGAAAGAGTACATGGTTAGGAGGTACAACACAGATGCTCTTGTCCAGTCAAAGAAGAAAGACTACATGGTTAGGAGGTACAACACAGATGCACTTGTCCAGACAAAGAAGAAAGAGTACATGGTTAGGAGGTACAACACAGATGCACTTGTCCAGACAAAGAAGAAAGAGTACATGGTTAGGAGGTACAACACAGATGCTCTTGTCCAGTCAAAGAAGAAAGAGTACATGGTTAGGAGGTACAGCACCGATACTCTATTCCAGAGGAGAATGAAAGAGTACATGGTCAAGAGATATGCAGGTGACCCAGAGTTCAGAGCACATCACATATTGCGATGTACCCTGCGAAAGACACAGAAATGTGTCGGTGATGCTGCATATCGTGTTCTTCATCGTTTGCAATGTGCACTCAGGATCAAAAAGAAATATAAACCATACATCCGTTCCAGCCAGGAAACACCTCAGCCTTTGGTTAGCAAAGTGATGGAAAGTGCCATACATGCATTCCGGTGTAAGATACAGAAAGGCCCTACAAATGTCTGCACAGTCTGTCACAGAGCCCTGTTTCCTGATCAAGTCAGGGTCTGTAATAGAACACGTTATGACAAAAACGTTCATGTTGCAGCATCTTGCTTAACCGGGAAATATGTTCATGCTTGTGATAGTGCCTGCTCAGATTCTTGTGTAGTTCCGGAAGAGAGAAGGCAGGAGTGGATTTGCCACACTTGCGACAGCCATCTGAAGAGAGGACACATGCCTTCAATTGCATCGGCAAACAAGCTTGAATTGCAACCCATTCCTACGGAATTGGTTGAATTGAATGTGCTTGAATGTCAACTTATTGCCAAAATTGTACCATTTGCAAAAATAGTTGCATTGCCCAAAGGACAGCAAAAAGCAGTGCATGGTGCTATTGTGTGTGTGCCATCTGAGGTGGAACAGACTGTCAACTGTCTTCCAAGACCTAGAAGTGCGTCCCAGCTACTGCAGGTGAAGCTGAAGAGACACGTTAAGTTTAAAGGATATCAGCACTTCCATACTGTGAATATGCATAATGTGCTTGCAGCTTTATCAAAGCTGAAAGCAACGCATTCAGAGTACAGGGATATCTCCATAAGAGAAAGTGCAATATTTGAAAGTCACCTAGATGAGGAAGGTGATGACACAGAGAAGCAACAAGAAGTTGATGTTGCTGAGCAGGCTGGGCAGGAAGAGCAACAGGTTAGTGTTGAGGAACAGGATGAGCTTAGACCTGGTGTTGAGGAACAGGATGAGCTTAGACCTGGTCTCACATTAGACACATGCATGCAGCCACCTGACATTGGACAGGAGATCTTGTCGTACGGTGAGGGAATATTTAGCATAGCACCCGCACAAGGACAAAAGCCTGTTGGATTTTTCAAGATCCCAAAGCTGGAAGCCATGGCGTTCCCTGTTCAGTTCCCCACTGGACAGAATACAATTGATGAGGCAAGACAAATATCATTATCTCCTAGTATGTACTTCAAGGCAAGATTGTTCAGCGTGGACACGCGTTTTGCGAGAGATCAGAGTTACCTGTTCTTTGCGCAGTTTGTGACAGAAACGCAACTGGCTAGAAACAGCATGTCTATCCAGTTGCGAAAAGGCAAACCTATAACAAGAGATGGCCGAAAAATTTCCAACAAATTGCTTCAAGATAACCGAGAGGTTGAAAGATTGG
This sequence comes from Schizothorax lantsangensis, assembly GCA_027422415.1. Taxonomy (NCBI): domain Eukaryota; kingdom Metazoa; phylum Chordata; class Actinopteri; order Cypriniformes; family Cyprinidae; genus Schizothorax; species Schizothorax lantsangensis. The sequence continues at coordinate 131,567 of JAPDDO010000356.1, read as the reverse complement.
TACATGACAGAGACGCCACACGGTTCATGCAACCACTGAGAGGCTCTCCATCTTATTGGGAGAAAACGTTGAGAGATCTACAGGCTATGATTAGACAGTTAGGAACCCCTACTTTTTTTTGCACATTCAGTGCAGCCGAAATGCGATGGCCTGAAGTAATAACAGCAATCAAGGCCCAGCAAGGTGAACAGGTTGACTTTTCAGAGCTTGACTGGACGACAAAATGTGAAATCCTTCGAAGCAACCCTGTCACTGTCATGCGTATGTTTGAGAAACGAGTGGATGCACTAATGACACATCTGCTTTTGTCGCCTGCCCAACCCATTGGTAAAGTTGAGGATTACTTTTATAGAGTTGAGTTTCAGGCTAGAGGAAGCCCACATATTCATCTACTTGTTTGGGTAAAGGATGCACCCGAGTTTGAAAAGGATTCTGATAAGGTTGTGTGCGATTTTATTGACCGCTACATAACATGTCAGTTGCCTGATTCTACGGCTGATCCTGAGCTTCATCAAATTGTCACAGAGGTCCAGCTTCACAGCAGGAATCACTCCAAGTCATGTAAGAAGGGAAATGTATTATGTAGATTCGGGTTCCCTAAACTACCAATGTCTAACACCACGATTACTCGTCCACGACCACAGCGTCCTGAAGAAGAGGATAACTTGGGCACTTCTTCATCAGCAAGCTGCATGTTTGCATCTAAAACCAAGATCGCTCATCCAGGACCACAGCATCCTGAAGTAGAGGATAACAAAGCCCAAAACCAACGAGACAGAATGAAGTCGAGACGGGATGCTGTTCAAAAAGCAATGAGCGATGCCAGGATAAAACTCAAGCCAGTGTGGGATTTGTTGAACGATTCTCAAGCCTCTTTTGATAGCTTGTCAGAGCTACTGGCAAAGTGTAATTTAACCATGGATGACTACAATAGCTACGTTGAGGCATTGTCCACTTCCAACGTGATTTTGCTGAAGCGTGACCCAAAGGAGTCTTGGGTGAATGGATACAATCCAGATTTGTTAAGGGCATGGAATGCTAACATGGACATTCAGTACGTTCTTGACCCTTTTAGCTGCATCATGTATATGCTGTCGTATATTTCCAAGCCAGAGCATGAAATGAGCAATTTACTGAAGAACGTAATCAAGGGTGTGCGTGAAAGAGATGTTAATGAGGAAGATGAAATGAAGCACATAATGCAGGCCTACTCAAAACACAGGCAAGTAAGCGCTCAGGAGTCTGTGGCACGAACATGCAGCTTACCGATGAAAAAGTGTTCACGAAGCGTTGTGTTTATACCAACGGACGATGATGCACTGAAGATGAGTCTTCCCCTCAGTGTCCTACACAACAAAGATCCCGATTCAGAGGATGTCTGGATGTCAGGGATAATAGATAAATACAGGGCAAGGCCTCAAACACGGGAGTTTGAAAAGATGTGTCTGGCAGATTTTGCTTCGGAATACCGTATTGTGTATGGTCAGCAAACGAATGGTAAGAATGTTCACCAGCTGCTCAACGGTATGGGATTTTTTCAGAAAAGAACTGTTGGTAAGGCTGCAGTTATTAGATATGCACGGTTTTCGGAGGAAAAACAACCCGAAAAGTTTTACGGTAGATTACTGAAGCTTTATATGCCACATCGTTTCAACGCACAGCTAAAACCTCATACATTTCCAACCTATGAACAGTTTTACAAAAGTGCATCTGTGGAACTTCCTACCCACCCTGGTCTCCTGATGCCTGTTCGTGCTGTAGTGCAAGCACACCAGAAGAAGTTTGAGAAACACAGCGATGAGGTGGATAAGGCACTTGATCAGCTGCATCAGCAAGGGCCACCTGAGAACGCGTGGACAGCTTTTGCACCTGAAATTGAAGTGGATCGTTTGGAGTGCATTGCAGAACGAGAAGACATCAATCCAGATGATGAGAATGTACAAGATGATGTACCAGAATATCAGATTCTTGAACATGGAGATGGAGTCGTGCCACAAATAGAGGCACCGCAGTTGAGTATTGAATTTGCTAGGAAGTTGTTTAGAAGTCTAAATGAGACGCAGGCAGCCATATTCTACACTGTTTGCCAGTGGTGTCAAAAGCGTGTGTGGGGTCAAAATCCAGAACCGTTTTTTTACTTCGTATCAGGTGGTGCTGGTTGTGGAAAATCACATGTCATCAAGTGCATATACATGGAAGCAACCAAGATTCTGCGACAGCTGCCTCGACTCCAGGAGGAAGGGGATCTCTCTGTGCCCACAGTGCTCTTAAGTGCATTTACTGGAACGGCAGCATTCAATATTTCCGGTAGAACACTGCATTCCATTTTAAAACTTCCAAGGAATCTGAAGCCACCATATCAAGGACTTGGAAATGCCCTAGATGAACTACGAGCTAGATTACGTGATGTGGAGATTCTAATCATTGATGAAGTGTCAATGATTTCCAAGGATCTTTTTGCCTACATAAACTGGAGATTTCAGCAGATCAAAGGCAGCAAGAAACCTTTCGGGGGAATCTCGGTCCTCGCTGTGGGCGACTTTCACCAACTGCCACCGCTTGGTAAAGCCAAACCTCTCTGCGTGTATGAAGATGATGTTTTGGACTTCTGGAAGGACCATTTCCAAATGATCACCCTCACAGAGATCATGCGTCAGAAAGAAGACCTTGCTTTTGCCCAACTTCTGAACCGACTACGAGTGAAGCAGAAGACTGAAGCTCTCAGGGAAGAAGATAGAGGTTTGTTACTGCAGGCTGTGAAGAACCCCGAAGACTGCCCGCGTGATGCACTGCACATATTTGCCACCAATAAAGAAGTTCAAAGGCACAATGCTGACACAGTGCATGCTCTTCACACTGACATCATAACCATTGATGCCGAAGACTACAGGAAAGACCCAAGAACAGGAGCGATGAAGAGACAAAACAAGCCTATCATCGGAAAAAAGGATGATTTGCTTGATACCATACAGGTTGCAGTGGGAGTACGTATTATGGTGACTAGGAATCTGGATGTCGAAGATGGAATCGTTAATGGATGCTTTGGGAAGATTTCAAACATTGTCACTAAAACAAGAGATGGAATCGACACTGTACAGATGCTAGGACTTCAGCTCGACAGTCCAAATGCAGGACAGAAATACCGCAAAAGGGTGCAAGGTGATGAAGATAACTTGGTTTATATCGAGAGATCCGAAGAAAATCTAAGGAAAGGAGCAGTTCGTCGACAATTCCCCATCAAGTTAGCCTACGCCTGCACAGCTCACAAGGTTCAAGGCATGACCATGCAGTCTGCCGTAGTGTCACTGAAGAAGATTTTCGAACCAGGAATGGCCTACGTTGCCCTCAGCAGAACAACCTCACTTCATGGATTGCACATTACCGACTTCAATGAAAAAAAGGTTTATGCGGATCCTGAACTCACAGCCTCATTGCAGAATATGAAAAGAGCAACATTTGAAGAAATCATGCCACTTCTGCAGAGAATTAAGGAAACCAACTCCAACCAGGACGAAGCACTTAAAATCATTCACCACAACACGGAAGGACTGGCATCTCACATTGAGGATATCCGATGTCATCATGAGCTACAACTAGCAGATATTCTTTGCATAACGGAAACTCACCTGTCCGGCTCATGTATTTCACCACATCTCCAATTGAAAGGATACAAGATGATTGCAAAGAATAGACACGTCTCCTACTCGACCTATGCAGATATTGCGAAGAAAGATGGTGGAGGAGTTGCAATATTTTGCAAAGAAGACATTCAAGCTCAACCCCGACAGTACATACACAATGTCACAGACCTGGAGTTCGTCATCATCAAAATTGACACCCCAACGAATGCAACGATTGCTACTGTGTACAGGCCACCACACTACAGTCTTGAGAAATTCTTGCCAAATTTAAGGAGCCTACTTGATTATCTGGACATGATGAAGAAGAATCCTGTTATCATCTGTGGAGACTTTAATGAAGACCTCCTTTCTCCTGGAAAAAAGGCAATACTGGAGTTGTTTCAATCTAAAGGATACACACAACTGATCACGACAGCGACGACTGACAAGCACACGCTTTTGGACCACATTTACATCTCTCGTCCGGATGTCTGCCTTCAATCAGGTGTTGTACAGGCTTATCATAGTTATCATAATCCTGTGTACTGTATTTTGCAGAAATGAGTTTTTATGGTTGACAGGTAGTGTTGTGTGTTTTGGTGTTGTGCCATACGGAAACCGGGGGCTCTGAGTACGCATTAACGGTGCCAGAGGGGCTAGAACAGCCTTAGTCACCGGGTTGGCTTGTATGGTTGTGTTTTGATTTTATGCCATACGGAACTGGGGGCTCTGAGTACGCATTAACGGTGCCAGAGGGGCTAGAACAGCCTTAGTCACTGGGTTGGCTTGTATGGTTGTGTTTTGGTGTTGTGCCATACGGAACTGGGGGCTCTGAGTACGCATTAATGGTGCCAGAGGGGCTAGAACAGCCTTAGTCACCGGGTTGGCCCGTATGGTCGTGTTCTGGTGGGACGTATGGTCTTGTTGAGATTTTATGCTGCAAGGAAAGTAGAGCAGCAGCCACAGCAGCACAAAGGATGAAGATAGGAGTAGACTGGCAGCTTCAGGGAGGATACTGGACAGTAGAGGCAGCAGCACCAGCAACAGACAGGATACAGTGAGGATTAGTGCGGCAGCTCCAGGGAGGCAGTGAGTAACAGCACTAACATGAAGACAGTAAGGTAAAAGGAGAGGTAGTAAGAAACTGTTATAACAGAAGTTCTAACTTGAATTTGTTTGACAATCTCTACTAAATGTATTATATGCTGTTCACTATTATTCTGTCATAATATGTGCCCTTCTGAAATGTTGCAGGAAGAGTTTGAACACAATAGCAGTCCTGTCCAAGACTGGATGCGACTCTGCAATATATTGTCCAAAGCTAAGTGTTTAAACATTTTGCTTCAGTCACTGTACTACTGCACATCATAACCACATTTTTAAGAAAATGTTAATCCTAATCTAATTTTGGTTTTTGAAGTTTTTCAGCAATTGTGCAGATGAAGACCGAATGCCTGAGAAAATCAAGTGTGCTACAACACTGATGACAATCTGATTACCAGCATCTGTGGTAAGCTTGAGATTAGAATTGGTTTTTGAAGTATGAGAGATAATAGTTTTATGACCAAATTAATTTAAAGTAACATTTCAGTAAAGATTATTTGTGAATTTGCTTTTAATTATTAGTATTTATCTATGCAGTGATCCCATTATTCATTTATTATTAACAGGATGGGACCAAATGTTTATGGCACTGAAGACAAAAGCAAGGACAATGCTGAAGCACTAAGGTAGTTTATAAATACTTCTAGTAAGATCTAGTGTTTCAGTCCATTTTATTATACATTGTTTTTAGATGTGAAAGCTTAAATTGTAGAGTGTAAAATGGTTCTCAGAAGTGTGAAACAAAAAAACAATCTCTTGAAAGATGTATTTTGGCGTATTGTGGAGTCAAAAAACTTCAAATAAATTCACTAACAGTATTATATCTGTTCTACCTCCTCTACCACAGGATATCCAGCCTGTATGACGAGTGAGATCCAGTGGCTAGATGGCGGGAGATGCTTCAATAGTCAATGTCCTTCATCTAATAATTGGATGACCAATTAATCTTAATACATTTATAAATAGTTTGACCATATTAAATAATTGGTTTAATTTCTAAATATATTAATGTCTCATATATTAAGTAAGTAAAATGAATGTTATTTTAATGTGTGCACCGTGCTCGAAGAGGATGGGTCCCCCGTGCTGAGTCTGGTTCCTCTCAAGGTTTTTTACCTCCAAACCTTTTGGAGTTTTTTCCTTGCCACCGTCGCCATTGGCTTGCTCACTGGGGGTGTTGTGCCAAATCATGTCTCCCTCTCTAAGGCCCTTTCCAACCAGAGTTTTCAAAATGGACGTTTTTAATCAAATAAAAATTACATTAAATAAACAGGGCTGCACAATTAATTCAAAAATAAAAAAATAAATCATGTTATGGCTTAGTGACCATAAAAAAAAATAAACATATCTAAAAATATAATATGTATCTATCTAAAAATCTATATGTATCTATATTTATATGCATATTTGCATCATCATGTATATTATAGTATATATATCTTTATTTATTTATGTATAATTATCTATATATATTCTGATGTATTGAGTTTTTCAGGGTGAAGTTTGTCCAATTTATAATCTGGTGTTTTCAGTGTCAAACTACAAAAAAATATTTAAAATAATTAAATACTAAGGGTTTGAAAAAATACAATTATTAGAAAAGTAAGAATTTATAACAGATAATATTAGTATTGATCATATTTTATTTTACAGTACAGTTGTCTTATTGCAACAGTAATGTTTCTGTCTTCATGTTTATCATTTTAATAGCAGTAATACAATAAATATAGTATTATTTTTTAATGACATTACAAAAAATAATATTTACTGGTAGCCAATTAAAAGCTGTAGGATCTAGCTGCGTGGTTGGGATCTGGATTGGTGGGGCGAGATTTGGCACAACAGGTGCTTTTCTTAATCTTTTTAATAAACATTTTAGGTGAATTGGCAAATCCTGCATGTTTGTCTTTATTGAATGGTATATTCACAGATGGTACAATAAGATGGTAAAACTTACTTTTAAATAAGGTTTGTATACTTCTGTAAATGAAGACCACATTGTGTGTAAATATTTATTTGTTGTTTTTATCATAATTCGGCAAATCAGATGTGTATTTACTATTTATCTAACTCAAGACTAGTGTGTCTGCAAACTTTGTTTAACCTCTAAACCTGCTAAGATCACACTCTTACTTGATCTGGATGAGTATCATTAGAAAAACGTAAAATGCCAGCCTAAATATTTGACCACTGTTATAGATAAAACTTGGTTGCAGTGACAGTAGTTTCCTCATATATGTTAAGAGTGTAAAATCAACAGTTAATGCACATTTATCTAACCATATATGCACCTGACAGAGAAAAAATTACAAACACATTTTGTAGCTATACATAGTTTACTAATAGCACTTTGTGCAGAAAGGTCCTTCATGGAGCTCAGAAGATCTGGTTTGGCTCTCAGGTGACCCCAGCTCTCCTCTCAGTCCACTTCACAAAGCTGTGGCCGGCAAGCAATACTACTTTCTCTAGAATATTTTGTGTTAAAACTATTTATGATAAATGAAGATCAGTAATAATGCAAAAATGTATGAGAGTATGTTACTGTCTGGTAAAGCGTTACAGAACGTTGCTAAGCAACAATAAAATGCACTTGTCAAAGCAAAACAAATCTTGGTTGCCATAGATACCTTTGCAATCCTGTGGACAAAATGAGGAGAACTATCTGGATATCTAAACTATTTTTACATAACAAAACCCCAAATTTTGTGTAAAAAAACATTATTTATTTAAGCTAAAAGAAATTCACTGAAAATATAAGCAGTTTAGCTGAAGGTTGGGTTCTTTTAAATTTAGTTCTTGAATTAGAGTTTTTGAAATTTAAGTCCAGGAAAACCCTTGAAAATACTTTAATTTTTAAAAAGCAGTATGAAATTATTGTTTATTTTTGGTTTCGATAAAAACAATCTTTTCACGCAAAATTAACGATGCAGCGTGTATTAAATAAATAGCCATTTCACCTGGCTTTTGGGAGCGCATGAGATCTCGCGATATTACTCATTGAGGTGAAAAGCGGTCTCGCGATATCAGTATAAAGTTGAGTTTGTGGTAAAACCTTTGATAGTGATTGCATTACATTGTTTGCTCTTTTAATGCATGTGCTGTTTGTTTGGGTTTCATTTGGGAACGCACATAAATTTTGACGCGCTTTGTGTTGCACTGCTATCATTTACAAGCTTGGAGCTTGTCTTCATCTCAGCAGCTCGGTCCACAAACTCCACAAATCTGGGGAAAAAGCGTGTGTGTGTGTGTGTGTGTGTGTGTGTGTGTGTGTGTTACCTCACTAGATTTGTAACGTAAATCATCTATGCCAACACAGGAGAATACATCAACATATCTCTATGTATCGCGATTTCAAAATAAAAGTCTCTGAGTTTACTTAGGTCTAAATGCTAATCATGCTAGAATCATGCTAGCAACATGCTAGTAACTTGCTAATCATGCTAACGACATGCTAATCATGCTAGAAACATGCTAGCGACATGCTAGTAACTTGCTAATCATGCTAGAGACATGCTAATAGCATGCTAATCATGTTAGAAACATGCTAGCGACATGCTAGGAACATGCTAATCATGCTAGAAACATGCTAGCGACATGCTAGTCACTTGTGAGTCATGCTATCAACATGCTAGTCACTTGCTAATCATGCTAGCAACATGCTAGTCACTGGTTAAACCAACCTAGCAACCACCCTGACTACCCTAGCAACTGCATAGCAACACCCTAGCAACCACCCCGGGTACCTTAGCAACCGCATAGCAACACCTTAGCAACCACCCCGGGTACCCTAGCAACACCCTAGCAACCACCCCGGTTACCCTAGCAACCGCATAGCAACACCCTAGCAACCACCCTGGTTACCCTAGCAACCGCATAGCAACACCCTAACAACAACCCAGAGTACCCTAGCAACTGCATAGTAACACCTTAGCAACCACCATGGGTAAGCTAGCAACCGCATAGCAACACCCTAGCAACCACCCTGGGTATCTAAGCAACCACATAGCAACACCCTAACAACCACCCAAGGTACCTTAGCAACCACCCCGGGTACCCTAGCAACACCCTAGTAACCACCCCGGTTACCCTAGCAACCACATAGCAACACCCTAGCAACCACCCTGGTTACCCAAGCAACCGCATAGCAACACCCTAACAACCACCCTGACTACCCTAGCAACTGCATAGCAACACCCTAGCAACCACCCCGGGTACCTTAGCAACCGCATAGCAACACCTTAGCAACCACCCCGGGTACCCTAGCAACACCCTAGCAACCACCCCGGTTACCCTAGCAACCGCATAGCAACACCCTAACAACCACCCCAGGTACCTTAGCAACCACCCCAGGTTCCCTAGCAACCGCATAGCAACACCCTAGCAACCGCGTAGCAACACCCTAGCAACCACCCCGGGTACCTTAGCAACTGCGTAGCAACACCTTAGCAACCACCCTGGGTACCATAGCAACCACGTAGCAACACCTTAGCAACCACCCCGAGTACCATAGCAACCTAATAGCAACATCCTAGCAACCGACCCAGATACCCTAGCAACCGCATTGCAACACCCTAGCAACCAACCCGGGATCCTTAGCAACTGCATAGCAACACCCTACCACCCTATCTACTCTATCTATCTATCTATCTATCTATCTATCTATCTATCTATCTAATGTTCCTATCTATCTATCTATCTATCTATCTTGTTATTTAAACTTCAGACTTCTTCAAATGAACACCTTCAAACTGCAGAGCTTTTCAAACTACTTCTAATAGGTCAGACTTTCTCAAGCCAACTTCAAAGTTTGTTCACAAACTTTTTTATCTAGTTATTATTCTTTTTATGAGACTAAAATTTCTGACTGCTACTCCTCCTAGAGCTTTAACTCTACAGACTCCAAACTCAGTCCAGATCTTCAGACTGATCTCGCCGGGTGTGCTATATCTTTTCTAACTGATCAGACTTATGATTTTCATAAAAATGAAGATTAAAAATCATAAAAATCCCATAGACTTACATTGACGGAATGTTCAGATGAGCCAAGACTATTCAAACTCCAACTGTCAAAATTCAAATCTAAACACACTGAAGCCCATTAGACTCAGTCAGACTTCCCTTCTATGTACTATTTCTATCCAATTCAAACTAATTTAAGCTTCCACTCTATCTAATTCTATTTCTAATCTATCTAAATCATGCTAGCAACATGCTAATCATGCTTTAAACATGCTAGTAAAATGCTAATAATGCTAGAATCATGCTAGCAACATGCTAGTAACTTGCTAATCATGCTAGCAAAATGCTAGTAACATGCTAATCATGCTAGAAACATGCTAATAGCATGCTAATCATGTTAGAAACATGCTAGTGACATGCTAGTAACATGTTAATCATGCTAGAAATATGCTAGTGACATGCTAATAACTAGCTAATCATGCTAACAACATGCTAATTTGCATGCTAATCATGCTAGTGACATGCTAATCATGCTAGAAACATGCTAGCGACATGCTAGTAACATGCTAATCATGCTAGCGACATGCTAGTAACTTGCTAATCATGCTAGAAACATGCTAGCGACATGCTAGTAACTTGCTAATCATGCTAGCAAACATGCTAGTGACATGCTAGTCACATGCTAATCATGCTAACAGCATGCTAATAACATGCTAATCATGCTAGCGACATGCTAGTAACATGCTAATCATGCTAGAAACATGCTAGTAACATGCTAATCATGCTAGCGACATGCTAGTAACTTGCTAATCATGCTAGACACATGCTAGCGACATGCTAGTAACATGCTAATCATGCTTGCGACATGCTAGTAACTTGCTAATCATGCTAGCAAACATGCTAGTGACATGCTAGTCACATGCTAATCATGTTAACAGCATGCTAATAACATGCTAATCATGCTAGCAACATGCTAATCATGCTAGAAACATGCTAGCGACATGCTAGTAACATGCTAATCATGCTAGAAACATGTTAGCGACATGCTAATAACTTGCTATTCATGCTAGAAACATGCTAGCGACATGCTAGAGACATGCTAATAGCATGCTAATCATGTTAGAAACATGCTAGCGACATGCTAGTAACATGCTAATCATGCTAGAAACATGCTAGCGACATGCTAATAACTTGCTAATCATGCTAACAACATGCTAGTAACATGCTAATCATGTTAGAAACATGCTAGCGACATGCTAGTCACTTGCTAATAATGCTAGAAACATGCTAGCGACATGCTAATCATGTTAAAAAAATGCTAGCGACATGCTAGTTACTTGCTAATCATGTTAGCGACATGCTAGTCACTTGTTAGTCATGCTAGCGACATGCTAGTCACTTGCTAATCATGCTAGCGACATGCTAGTCACTTGCTAATCATGCTAGCAACATGCTAGTCACTTGCTAGTCATGCAAAAAACATGCTAGCAACATGCTAATAACATGCTAATCATGCTTTCAACATGCTAGTAACATGCTAATCATGCTAGAATCATGCTAGCAACATGCTAATCATGCTAGTGACATGCTAGTAACATGCTAATCATGCTAGAAACATGCTAGCGACATGCTAATAGCATGCTAATCATGTTAGAAACATGCTAGCGACATGCTAGTAACATGCTAATCATGCTAGCGACATGCTAGTCACATGCTAATAATGCTAGAGACATGCTAGTAGCATGCTAATCATGTTAGAAACATGCTAGCGACATGCTAGTAACATGCTAATCATGCTAGAAACATGTTAGCGACATGCTAATAACTTGCTATTCATGCTAGAAACATGCTAGCGACATGCTAGAGACATGCTAATAGCATGCTAATCATGTTAGAAACATGCTAGCGACATGCTAGTAACATGCTAATCATGCTAGAAACATGCTAGCGACATGCTAATAACTTGCTAATCATGCTAACAACATGCTAGTAACATGCTAATCATGTTAGAAACATGCTAGCGACATGCTAGTCACATGCTAATTATGCTAGAGACATGCTAGCAGCATGCTAATCATGCTAGAAACATGCTAGCGACATGCTAGTAACATGCTAATCATGCTAGTGAAATGCTAATCATGCTAGAAACATGCTAGCGACATACTAGTCACATGCTAATTATGCTAGAGACATGCTAGCAGCATGCTAATCATGCTAGAAACATGCTAGCGACATGCTAGTAACATGCTAATCATGCTAGTGAAATGCTAATCATGCTAGAAACATGCTAGCGACATACTAGTAACATGCTAATCATGCTAGAAACATGCTAGCGACATGCTAGTCACTTGCGAGTCATGCTAACAACATGCTAGTCACTTGCTAAACCAACCTAGCAACCACCCTGACTACCCTAGCAACCACATAGCAACACCTTAGTGACCAGCCCGGGTACCCTAGCGACTGCATATCTATCATCTGACTCTATCTATCTATCTATCTATCTATCAATCAATCAAACTTAAAACTTTTAAAACTTATAAAACTTAAACTTTTAAAACTTAAACTTTTAAAACTTTTAAAACTTAAACTTTTAAAACTTATAAAACTTAAACTTTTAAAACTTAAACTTTTAAAACTTTTAAAACTTAAACTTATAAAACTTATAAAACTTAAACTTTTAAAACTTAAACTTTTAAAACTTATAAAACTTAAACTTTTAAAACTTAAACTTATAAAACTTAAACTTTTAAAACTTATAAAACTTAAACTTATAAAACTTAAACTTATAAAACTTAAACTTATAAAACTTAAACTTTTAAAACTTATAAAACTTAAACTTTTAAAACTTAAACTTTTAAAACTTTTAAAACTTAAACTTATAAAACTTATAAAACTTAAACTTTTAAAACTTAAACTTTTAAAACTTATAAAACTTAAACTTATAAAACTTAAACTTTTAAAACTTATAAAACTTAAACTTTTAAAACTTATAAAACTTAAACTTTTTTAAACTTTTCAAACTTTTTAAAACTTTCTGGTCCGGCTTTCTCAAGCCAACTTAAAGTTTGTTCACAAACTTTTTTATCTAGTTATTATTCTTTTTATGAGACTAAAATTTCTGACTGCTACTCCTCCTAGAGCTTTAACTCTACAGACTCCAAACTCAGTCCAGATCTTCAGACTGATCTCGCCGGGTGTGCTATATCTTTTCTAACTGATCAGACTTATGATTTTCATAAAAATAAAGATTAAAACTCATAAAAATACCATAGACTTACATTGACGGAATGTTCAGATGAGCCAAGACTATTCAAACTCCAACTGTCAAAATTCAAATCTAAACACACTGAAGCCCATTTAGACTCAATCAGACTTCCCTTCTATGTACTATTTCTATCCAATTCAAACTAATTTAAGCTTCCACTCTATCTAATTCTATTTCTAATCTAAATCATGCTAGCAACATGCTAATCATGCTTTAAACATGCTAGTAACATGCTAAGAATGCTAACAACATGCTAGTAACTTTGCTAATCATGCTAGCAAAATGCTAATCATGCTAGAAACATGCTAGCGACATGCTAATAACTTGCTAATCATGCTAACAACTTGTTAATCATGCTAACAACATGCTAGCGACATGCTAGTAACATGCTAATCATGCTAGAAACATGCTAGCGACATGCTAGTAACATGCTAATCATGCTATAAAAATGCTAGCGACATGCTAGTAACTTGCTAATCATGCTAACGACATGCTAATCATGCTAGAAACATGCTAGCGACATGCTAATAACTTGCTAATCATGTTAACAACATGCTAGCGACATGCTAGTAACATGCTAATCATGCTAGAAACATGCTAGCGACATGCTAGTAACTTGCTAATCATGCTTACGACATGCTAATCATGCTAGAAACATGCTAGCGACATGCTAGTAACATGCTAATCATGCTAGAGACATGCTAATAGCATGCTAATCATGTTAGAAACATGCTTGCGACATGCTAGTAACATGATAATCATGCTAGAAACATGCTAGCGACATGCTAGTAACATGCTAATCATGCTATAAAAATGCTAGCGACATGCTAGTAACTTGCTAATCATGCTAACGACATGCTAATCATGCTAGAAACATGCTAGCGACATGCTAATAACTTGCTAATCATGTTAACAACATGCTAGCGACATGCTAGTAACATGCTAATCATGCTAGAAACATGCTAGCGACATGCTAGTAACTTGCTAATCATGCTTACGACATGCTAATCATGCTAGAAACATGCTAGCGACATGCTAGTAACATGCTAATCATGCTAGAGACATGCTAATAGCATGCTAATCATGTTAGAAACATGCTTGCGACATGCTAGTAACATGCTAATCATGCTAGAAACATGCTAGCGACATGCTAGTAACATGCTAATCATGCTAGAATCATGCTAGCAACATGCTAGTAACTTGCTAAGCATGCTAACAACATACTAGTAACTTGGTAATCATGCTAGCAAAATGCTAATCCTGCTAGAAACATGCTAGCGACATGCTAATAACTGGCTAATCATGCTAACAACATGCTAATAGCATGCTAATCATGATAGTGACATGCTAGTAACATGCTAATCATGCTAGAAACATGCTAGCGACATGCTAGTAACATGCTAATCATGCTAGAAACATGATAGCGACATGCTAGTAACTTTGCTAATCATGCTAATGACATGCTAATCATGCTAGAAACATACTAGCGACATGTTAGTAACATGCTAATCATGCTAGAGACATTCTAGTAGCATGTTAATCATGCTAGAAACATGCTAGCGACATGCTAGTCACGTGCTAATTATGGTAGAGACATGCTAGTAGAATGCTAATCATGCTAGAAACATGCTAGCGACATGCTAGTAACATGCTAATCATGCTAGAAACATGCTAGCGACATGCTAGTCACATGCTAATCATGCTAGAAACATGCTAGCGACATGCTAGTAACATGCTAATCATGCTAGTGAAATGCTAATCATGCTAGAAACATGCTAGCGACATGCTAGTAACATGCTAATCATGCTAGAAACATGCTAGCGACATGCTAGTCACTTGCGAGTCATGCTAGCAACATGCTAGTCACTTGCTAATCATGCTAACAACATGCTAGTCACTGGTTAAACCAACCTAGCAACCACCCTGACTACCCTAGCAACCACATAGCAACACCTTAGTGACCAGCCCGGGTACCCTAGCAACTGCATATCAATCATCTGACTATCTATCTATCTATCTATCTATCCATCTATAATCTAACCCTATCTATCTATCAATCAAACTTAAAACTTTTAAAACTTATAAAACTTAAACTTTTAAAACTTATAAAACTTATAAAACTTTTAAAACTTATAAAACTTAAACTTTTAAAACTTATAAAACTTTTAAAACTTATAAAACTTAAACTTTTAAAACTTATAAAACTTTTAAAACTTATAAAACTTAAACTTTTAAAACTTATAAAACTTAAACTTTTAAAACTTATAAAACTTTTAAAACTTATAAAACTTAAACTTTTAAAACTTATAAAACTTTTAAAACTTATAAAACTTTTAAAACTTATAAAACTTAAACTTTTAAAACTTATAAAACTTTTAAAACTTATAAAACTTAAACTTTTAAAACTTGTAAAACTTAAACTTTTAAAACTTATAAAACTTAAACTTTTTTAAACTTTTCAAACTTTTTAAAACTTTCTGGTCCGGCTTTCTCAAGCCAACTTAAAGTTTGTTCACAAACTTTTTTATCTAGTTGGTTTTGTAATGGCAAATTCAACAAAAACAACTGAAACCTCTTAAATATACCAAGTGTTCTAACAATTTTGGCCACCACTGTAAATACAAAATAATCTGAAAAAAAAGCATTTTCAGACAAATCCAAAGATGGTCATTTTCTTCTTTTTAAAAACTCTTGTGGGAAACGTGACTATATGATTCACTGAAGAAGGCTTGTTGCAGAAACGTCTGATTGTTGTTTGCTCTGTCACAAAATTAAAATAAATTGAAAGTGATTAAGAAGATTAAGTGAGTGCGGATCCTTTACTTGAAGTTAACTCCTTTCTTAAAAATATTTTTATAAATCTGAGTCCAGGAGGAAAAAAATGAACAAGTTTCCTTCTTATTCTGTAGCGCCACAGCCGCAGTTCTCATTACCACCACTGGGGGCGTGCTCCCTCTCAGCTGTCCTGGAGCCGGCGGTGTAGCTGGAACAGTGCAGGTCGCTCCGCCCGTGGCCTGAGGGCCGGAGGGGTCATCGGGGGGAGCTTACGGGTCCGCAGCGTTCACTCGTACCCCGCCGAACACGAGTCTCTCCTGCCCCACCCACCCTTCCTGTCGCGCCAACACCGCCGCGCTCTCTCGCTCGAGCTGCCTGAGCTCCTGCAGCGCCCCCCGCTGGTCCGGAAGAAGAGTGTGTCTGCAGAACACCAGGACTGCAATGGGAAAGACCCGGGCCCTCAGGGGCCGCTGCTGGGAGAGGTTTATCCACAGCTCAACGCACGCAAAGACAAGAACGACCTGGAGGAAGACACCGAATATGTGAGTTCAGAACAACATCCTGTTAAAATGGCTATAAGTGTTTCTTATAAATGAGGTTTTCTTGTCAAGGCTTAATGTTTACATTGAGGAAGTGTTCCCCCTCACTACAGATAAATGGATGGATGGATGGACAGACAGATTAACAGATGGATGGATGGATAGATAGACAGATGGATGGGCAGAGAGACGGATGGATGGATGATGGGTAGATAAGTGGATAGACAGGAGGATAAGCAGATAGATAGATAGATCCCTTAAATTATCTGAGATGACCAAACACCTGAGAAGAGATGATGCCAACCCCTCAGAGGACCTCAGAGGATGCCAAACCTCAGACAACATACAGAATTACCAAATTTTGGCATAAGTTAAATATATTAAGTTTCTACAGTATATAAATATATTGTAGAAACTTAATTTCCTGTAAAGCTGCTTTGCAACGATTGTAACGTAGATAGATAGATAGATAGATAGATAGATAAATAGATAGATAGATTTGATAGATAGATAGATAGATGTATAGATGGATAGACAGGTGGATAGATAGGCAGATATATGGATGGATAGATATATAGATGAATTGACATGTAAATAGATAGGCATATAGATACAGTCATGTGAAAAAGTTAGTACACCCTATTGAATTCCACGGTGTTCTGTATCAGGAGATGATAAAAAAATTACCTGGTCCTTGGAAAGTCTTACAATTTGGAAATAAAGCTTCAGATGAACAATATCACATGACATATCTCACCGTGTCATTATTTGATTAACAAAAACAAAGCCAAGATGGAATAGCCATGTGTGACAAAGTTAGGACACCCAATGATTTATATGCCTGTAGATATACTTTTAGCTGCAATAACTTGAAGTAATCATTTTCTGTATGACTTTAGCAGTCTCTCACATCATTCAGGAAGAATTTTGGCCCACTCTTCTTTACAACGTTGCTCCAGTTTATTGAGGTTTGTGGGCATTTGTTTATACACAGCTCTCACCACATGATTTCAGTCAGGATGAGGTCTGGACTATGACTGAGGTATTGCAGAATCTTGATTATTTTCTTTTTAGCCGTTCTGTTGTAGATTTTCTGGTGTGCTTGGGATCATTGTCCTGTTGCATCACCCAATCTTGGCCAAGCTTTAACTGCCGGATGGATGTCCTCACATTTGACTCTAGAATACTTTGGTATACAGTGGAGTTCATGGTCGACTCAACGACTCTTAGGTGCCCAGGTCCTGTGGCTACAAAACGAGCTCCAAATCATCAGCCCTCCACCAGCATGTGGAGGGGAAGTCGTGGCCTAACGGTAAGAGAGTCGGACTTGTAATCCAAAGGTTGCGATTTCGAGTCTCAGGCCGGCAGGAATTGTAGGTGGGGGGAGTGAATGACCAGCGCTCTCTCTCCACCCTCAATACCATGACTCAGGTGTCCTTGAGCAAGGCACCAAACCCCCAACTGCTCCCCGGGTGCCGCAGCATAAATGGCTGCCCACTGCTCCGGGGGTGTGTTCATGGTGTGTGTGTGTTCACTGCTGTGTGTGTGCACTTTGGATGGGCTATATGCAGAGCACAAAATCCGAGTATGGGTCACCATACTTGGCCGTATGTCACGTCACTTTCACTTTCATGTGTGACTTTTGGTATGAGGTGTTTTTGCTGATATGCTCGTTAGGTTTTCACCAAACGTGCTGTTGTGCATTATGGCCAAACATCTCCACTTTGGTCTCATCTGTTCAAAGGTCATTGTTCTAGAAAACTTATGGTTTGTTCAGATGCAACTTTGCAAACCTAAACCGTGGTGCCATGCTTGTTTAGATAGAAGAAGCTTTCTTATGGCAAGCCTTCCAAACATGCCATACTTGTCCCATATTTTTCTAACTGTACTGTCATGAATTTTATCATTTCACATGTTAACTGAGGCCTGTGGAGCCTGCGGTGAAGTTCTTGGGTTATCTGCCATTTCTCTGAGCATTACATGGTCTGATCTTGGGGTGAATTTGCTGGGATGTCCACTCTTGGGAGGATTGGTGTCTGTTTTGAATGTCTTCCACTTGTGAATAATCAACCTCACTGTAGAATGCTGGACTTAAAATTGTTTGGAAATGGCCGTATTACTCTTCCCAGATTGATGGCAGCAACATTCACTTCTCTAAGATCATTGCTGATGTCGTACCTCCTTGGCATTGTGTTAACACACACCTGAAGGCTCCAGACCAGCAAACTTTTCCATTTTGGCTTTATTTTTGTTAAATGAACAATGACACGGTGCAATATGACATGTGTTGTTGTTCAACTGAGGTTTTATTTTCCAAATTTTAAGACCTGGAAATAACCAGTTATTTTTTTTTATTATGTTTTGATAAGGAAAACCATGGAATTCAATAGGGTGTCCTAAATTTTTCACATGACTGTAGATGGATAGTATAGGCACATAGATAGATAGATGTATAGATGGATAGACAGGTGGATAGATAGACATATAGTTGGATAGATAGGCAGACAGACAGAGATAGATGTATAGACAGGTGGATAGATAGGGAGATAGATGGATAGACAGAAGTATAGTTGGATAGACCCATAGACAGGTAAATAGATGGGCAGATAGACAGATAGGTAGACATATAGATCTATAGACAGGTGGATAGATAGGCAGATAGATGGAAAGGTATACATATAGATGGATAGACAGGTGAATAGATAGGCATATAGTTGGATAGATAGGCATGTAGATAGGCAGACAGACAGAGATAGATGTATAGACAGGTGGATAGATAGGCAGATAGATGGATAGACAGAAGTATAGTTGGATAGACCCATAGACAGGTAAATAGATGGGCAGCTAGACGTATATATCTATAGACAGGTGGATAGAAAGGCAGATAGATGGAAAGGTAGACATATAGATGGATAGACAGGTGAATAGATAGGCCAATAGATGGATAGATAGACAGATAGATGGATAGACAGGTGAATAGATAGGCATATAGTTGGATAGATAGGCATGTAGATAGGCAGACAGACAGAGATAGATGTATAGACAGGTGGATAGATAGGCAGATAGATGGATAGACAGAAGTATAGTTGGATAGACCTATAGACAGGTAAGTAGATAGGCAGCTAGACGTATATATCTATAGACAGGTGGATAGAAAGGCAGATAGATGGAAAGGTAGACATATAGATGGATAGACAGGTGAATAGATAGGCCAATAGATGGATAGATAGACAGATAGATGGTTAGAGAGGTGGACAGACAGATGTGCTGTTGCTTTCAGCGGTCAGTAAGTGTTGAGTGCTCTCAGCTCTGCTGTTGAATCCATTATGCTAATTTCAGATGATTTTCTCTGAGAAGCAGCACATGAAGGGGAATAAAGTTACACATTCTCTCTGAGCCTGACGATCTCTCACAGTTTTAAAGGTCCTTTAGGAAGCTCTTCCTCTCAGTGAAGTGATTTAAAAACGCTATTGTGAATCAGTTTGAGCGTATCATTAGAGCGATTCTCTGCTGAGCGGCATATCGTCACGTCTGACAGACGACTCTCGGCTCATTTTAGCGTTTAATAAACGTCTCGTAAGTGAAATACAGCAGCAGTAGATTCACAGACGTGTGTTTGTGTGGGGAGGATAAACAACATGAAGAAGCTCATTATGAACATTGACAGCAAACACAATACCCAAACTCTGCTGGGTCACAGCAGCTGTCCGCTCGCATGAATATGGATGTCATACGGATGCGTTAATCCTCATATTTTACTCCGTTTATTGGAAACGTCTCCCAGGGAAAATTAAACTGTTATTACAAATAAATTGGAAAGAGTTGCCTTTATCTCAGATAACCAGAGTCCTGTGTGTGTGTGTGTGTGTGTGTGTGTGTGTGTGTGTGTGTGTGTGTGTGTGTGTGTCGCAGAGCCTCTGCTTCCGTATCCAGAAGATGATGGAGGTCTATCGTCCGGACTGGTGTGAGAAGAGAGAGGATTGGTCCATTTACTTATTCTCCCCTCAGAACAAGTATGTACTCACATACACTCTCATTCAGTTCAAATCTATGTTCGGTCAGTCTGATTGACTGAATGATGTTTTTCAGAGGTGTAATTATGTGTGTAGTATTACTTCATTACTACACATAATCTATAATTTACTTGAGTTCTGTTAAAATACTTGTACTTTTACTCAGTTACAATGATAATCCTTTTTACTCCATTGCAATTTCATGTAGACATAAAAGTGCGAAGTACTGTGCTTATGTCATATAACTTAAATTGTTTCTCAATTATTTAAAAAGCAAAATATATTTTCCTCATTCTAATGTGAATTCAAAAGGTGAGGGTGATGAAAATATTCATGTAACAGATTTCAGTTTAACATCTGCTGTGTTCAAGAGGTTAACATAGAACAATGAGAAAATAGCCATGTTTGACAGGTTTTGCATCAAAAATACTAAAATGAAAAAAAACTTTACTGCTTCTTGATTTCAAAAGTCATATTAACTCTTTACCCGCTAGCATTTTTGATGATTTTCACTAAAATTCCATGCCCCGAGAATATTTTGTTTTAAGGATTTCTGAACATGCAATACATCAAAATAAAGAACAGACTCTCTCATTTTAAACATTTTAATTAATTAATTTTCCATTTTATCCTAACTAAAAGGATTCTTTTTTATCAACACTTGAATGTAGGTAAGTTTCGTAAAAAAAAGCAACATTTTGAGCAAAAAGCTGAGAAAATCGATTTTTTATCAAATACTACATCTGGATCATATTCAGTACTATTATCAATGTAAAGATGCAGTAGATGGCTTCCATCAGCACTCCTAAAGCTTGCAGTCCTTTACCTCTTCCTGGATCAATATTTCACTCGGTAACATTAGGCAGTTTTAATTTATATGTGGTTTAGTGTTAATGATCACATTATTTTTCATATGCATATGCTTACATTTGAAATTGCCCGTTACATCATCTTCCTTGTCTGTGTTTTTGATCGGCACATTCTACACTCATTGAGGAGATGCGTAATAGTGCCCCCAGTGTTTAACAGCGAGAACACTGAAACCTGTAAAATTCTGTGTTTGGCAGGGAAAGAGTTAATAAGCTTAGTAATGCTTTATCTGGTGTGAAGTAGTGAATGCAATCACTCTGCTGTGTATTGTGTCTAAACGCCCTTCAGACAGCTCTGCACATCGACTGTATGACACCGGCTCTCGTCTGACCGCCTCAGACTCCTGCTGCTCTGCTGAGCTCCTCAGCATCTGGTTTGGTTGAGTCTGGTCTGTATTGACCCATCAGAATGGGTTTTCCTCATGTGGTCCGTCAGATGTTCTTCATCAGAATCAGAGTTTAATGAGACTCGCAGATCTGATTAGAGTCATGCTGATAGCGGGAAGAGTCCATCAGAGATGCCGCTCGCTGCGCTGGAGCTCAGTGCTGCTCTACATGACAGAAAACACATGTGAAGTTACTCAGAGACTGCAGAAGGGCAAACATGTGACCGCTGAGAGTCTCAGGCCTGTTTCACAGCATGTGATCAGTTCAGCACTCATATGAGCAGATCACATTGTGTTGATAAAGCAGATGCTTTAGGAGAAGAACTTGTCACTGGAACAGCTTGGACAAACTATTAGTGATCACTGCATATCACGAGCAGCTGATAGCAAAACATGGGTTTAGGGAAACATATAATGGAGTCACGCTGGAAATCTGCTATTCAAAATTAATTTAAATGGATTATTTTAGGGACAAATGTTTTGAAAAAATAAAAACGTATAAAAAATTGTAGTATTGGCAGTATTTCTATGTTACTAACCAAATAATCACATTTATGATCGATCATCACATTGCAAGTATAAAATGCATTTTTAATGACATTAAAAGGAACTTTTATATTTTAAAAGGACATAAATCCTTATATTTCTATAAATGCTATTTAATTATACTATATATAAATATTTATATATATATACAAACTATGTTTATATATATATATATAAATATAATTTATTTATTTTGTCACATTGCACATCTATAGCTTGTATTTGTGCGTGTGTGTATCAGTCCTGGGGGGGCTTGTATGATTCTTGGGGGGGGGGGGGGGGGGGGTGCTATTCTTCTATATAAAACACGCCGCCAGATTTTAATTGAATGGATTATTATTGTCGCTTTCCTTACACACCACATTTAACAAACTTACAAACATCAGTGTGTACTATTTAACAAATGTCTTTTTTTGCTAGTAATTAATTTAAATGTCTGAAACCAAATTTGATGTGGTTGAAAACACTGAATCGTTGTGACATAGGCATAAGCACTGAGCGCATCTATTTCTGGCTCAGCGCCAGACAAAGCGCGAAAGCACGTTTGAATTTGTGAATGTTCTAAATACACCGGTGATCGTCCGCATCAAATGGTTCAAATCAACGTTTCGGCTTCTTGGAGGCAGTGCTTCATTTGTAAATTGCAGGTCCTGGAACAAAGTGGGGTGTCTGATCAAATGATCAGAGGAGCATTCGCGCAATTGGTGGACATGGACCAACTTAAGTGATTACCAGCTTGCATTTTATAGTGTGCACATTGTAGGCTACTCCAAAAAATAATGGTTCTTTTATTTTAACACTTATTTAAACATATTTTAGTGCTTGGGTAGTTTTTGTGTAACCCAGCTCCTGACAGTACAGTCCCAATAGTCGCGTTTGCGTGGATCATTGCAGGGCGGGCTTCAGAACTTCATATGGGGGGCCGAGCCCCCCCCCCCAAGCCCCCCCTTGACGCCGGACCTGGTGTGTGTATATATATATATATATATATATACCTGTATATACATACACATACACATACACATACACACACAAATACAACCTATAAATGTGCAATGTGACAAAAAGGTTGGATTTATGATCTAACAGTCTGAGGTTTTCTGTCCAGGATTTTTCAGAAGTTTTGTGCGTGACTTTTTTTTTCTTTGTTTTTGAAGGAATGTCTGTGAAATAATTTGTATTATTACTCTTTGCAAATGGTGGCACTATCATTTCAACTATTTCAGATAAAGGACACATAAAACAAAATAGACTGTGATTGCTGATTGTTTTATTTAGTTAAGTAAAATAAAAATGTCCACAAATTCATTTTAGCATTAGTTTTTGATATGCAGAATAAGATATAATTTCATCAGTTAGCTTTAAGATCTCAACCATATCAAAGCTAAAGTAGACTAGAAACACAAAGTAATAATGGTGGACTGAAGACTGACTGTCTCTCTGTCGGTCTCTCTGCAGGTTTCGTCTGCTGTGTCAGACGATCATCGCTCATAAGCTCTTTGACTATGTGGTTCTGGCTTTCATCTTCTTCAACTGCATCACAGTGGCTCTGGAGAGACCCAGAATCCATCAGGGCAGCCTGGTACGTTCCTCACTCTCTTTCACAGTCTCGTCTGGCAGGAGAGACACAGTGATTTGCAGCTCTGCATGAATACTGTCACATCAGTGTCTGAGCTTCACACGGGAGAAACCAACAGGAAACTCCAGCTTTAATTCCACCTGAACGATCTGCACAGATCTGAGTGTCAGACAAGATCATGACAGTGTAGCATCACATCCTACAATCAGACAGAAATCAAACAAAATCTTGTTTTACGCAATGTTTTCTCAAAACTTATTGAACATACTAAACTGAAAATGTGTATTACTCATTGAAAACAGTCATGCACCCTAGTAAAGACTTATCAACCACCAGAACACCCTAGCGACCACCCACAACACCCTAAAAACTACTTAGCAACCGACAAGAACACTCCACCATGTACCAACCAAACACCCTAGTAACAACTTTTCAACACCCTAGCAACCGCCAAGAACATCCCACCAACTATGTATCAACAATACAAAACACCCTTGTGATGGCTTTTCAACACCATGACAGCTACCCACAACACCCTAACAACCAACAACAACACTCCACCAGCTATGTTTCAACAATACAAAACAACCTAGTAAAACTTTTTAACACCCTACACTGTAAAAAAAGATGTTTCAAAAAGTTGTTTCAACTTAAAATAATTTGTTACCCCGCTGACTTAATTTTTTTAGTTTAGTCAACTTGAAATTTTAAGATACTCAGTGTTAATTTAAGGGACAACTGGAATATTTTAGTTGACTACATTAAATTTTTAAGTCAGTGGGGTAACAAATTATTTTAAGCTGAAACAACAATTTTTTTTTTTTTTTACAGTGATTACAGCAGTTAGCTACAGCCCCCAAATTTGGCATTCAATGAGTGCATATATTTGCCCCAAACACAATGAAATATTTTACTTTTGTGAAACTTTGGTTGTTTTACTCTGGTTGAGTCTGTGTGCTGCTTGATGAATCACAATATTTTATAAATGGGCTTCTTAACACTGTAAAAAGTAATACGTTGACTTAACTTTAAAAAATTGAGGAAACCCATTGCCTTAAAATTATTAAGTAATTAATAATAAAAAAGTATAAGTTAAGTGAATTGTCAATTGTCACTTAACTTTTTTTTAAATTATTATTTACTTAATAATTTTAAGGCAACGGTTTCCTCAATTTTTTTAAGTTAAGTCAGCATCACTTTTTACAGTGTAGCAACCACCTATAACACCCTAGCAACCCCTTACCAACCAACAAGAACACTCTACCAAATATGTATCAACAATACAAAACAGCCAAGTAACAACTTTCCAACACCCTAACAACCATCAGAACACCCTAGCAACCATATAGCAACCAACAAGAACACTCTACCAAATATGTATCAACAATACAAAACAGCCAAGTAACAACTTTCCAACACCTTAACAACCACTTAGCAACCAACATGAACATCACACCAACTATGTACAAATAATACAAAACAGCCAAGTAACAACTTTCCAACACCCTAACAACCATCAGAACACCCTAGCAACCCCTTAGCAACCAACAAGAACACTCTACCAAATATGTATCAACAATACAAAACAGCCAAGTAACAACTTTCCAAACACCCTAACAACCATCAGAACACCCTAGCAACCATATAGTAACCAACAAGAACACTCTACCAAATATGTATCAACAATACAAAACAGCCAAGTAACAACTTTTCAACACCCTAACAACCACTTAGCAACCAACATGAACATCACACCAACTATGTACAAATAATACAAAACAGCCTAGTAACAACTTTTCAACACCTTAACAACCATGAGAACACCCTAGCAACCAATTAGCAACCAACAAGAACAATTTACCAACTATGTATCATCAATACAAAACAGCCTAGTAACAACCAACAAGAACACTCTACCAACTATGTATCAACGATACAAAACACCAACTTTTCAACACCCTAGCAACCATCACAACACCCTAGCAACCACCCACAACACCCTAGCACGTGCTCTGATTGTGTAGCGCTAGCAAGCACTCGTCCTGTAGCGTCTCAGTGGTGTTGAATGAGTGAAAGCGCCTCAGCTGTGTGAATGTAACATTTCCAGCAGGATAATCACAGGATATTTCACCCCGCTGTAAAAGTCACGCGTCTCATTCCTAGCACTGCTGTATCATTAGCTGACGCCGCCGCCGCTGCTGCTGTAACATTCATTCTGTTTCTGTTCCTCGTTTGACCGTCTCCCTCTCTTCTCCCGTCAGGAGCGAGTCTTCCTCACCATCTCCAACTACGCTTTCACTGCCATCTTTGTGGCCGAGATGACCGTCAAGGTAACGGCTCACCTGAGCACCTCACATTTACTTCTGCTGATCTCTACACCAGTCATCATTGATAGTCTTACAGGTTCCTTTATAATCACTAAGCACTGCCAGACAGGAGAAAACACCACCCAAACATCCTCATTATGAACC
Source organism: Schizothorax lantsangensis (assembly GCA_027422415.1). NCBI lineage: Eukaryota > Metazoa > Chordata > Actinopteri > Cypriniformes > Cyprinidae > Schizothorax > Schizothorax lantsangensis. The sequence continues at coordinate 105,438 of JAPDDO010000356.1, read as the reverse complement.
GAACACTCTTCCAAAACACCCTCATAAAGACTTATCAACACCCTAGCAACCACCAGAACACCTTAGCAACCATGTAGTATTGAGTGTGTAGAGGAGTGTAATCTAGAACTATGCACATCATAAACCCATCTGTTTAGGCAAGTAGATATGGGTGTCATGTCATGAAATATTTTAATACAACTTAATTTGTATTTAACATGATCACAAATTAATAAAAACATTGTACATTAGTAATGCTTTCAATTTCACGGTTGTTCAAACAGTGAATAAATGATGTACAGAAAGCGATGAAAGAACATTTACATGATCACATCATTGACTGTAGTCTAGCGCGAGTTAAAGCACTCGTTATAATCGGTGAAGCTGTCTGCGCTGTGATGAATGAATCTCAGTTACATCACACGTACATCTGCACTTTGGTGTTCTCAGTCAGAGAGAACACACACTCAAGACTCCGGTGTTTCAGCGATGACTCATCTGAACGCCTCTGATTGGCCACTGCATTCATAAGCTCAACAGATTCGTGTGTGATTGGTTGTAATGCACAATGCTGTAAAAACGTGTAAAAATAAATATGGCGCAACACGAGCAGATGTGATTTTAATACCACAATCAACACTTTTCCATTTCCTTTTTTCTTTTTTACTTTGTGACAGTTGTGATAAATTTATTTTGATTGTACAGGGGCATTTTTGTCCAATTTGGTGGCGTTTTTACATTTACATTTAATCATTTAGCATTTTATCCAAAGCGACTTACAAATGAGGACAATAGAAGCAATCAAAACCAGCAAAAGAGCAATAATATGTAAGAGCTGTGACAAGTCTCAGTTAGCCTAATGCAGTAAACATAGCAAGATTTTTTATATAATAAATAAAAAGAAAACAAGTAGATAGAAAAGAAAAAGACTAGGGAACGCTGGTGTTAGAGGGTCATTTAAAAAAAAAAAAAAAAACAATAGGGGAAATAAATAGAGAATACTAGTGTTAGAGGGTCATTTTTTATAATAAATAAAAAATTAAATAAGTATATAGAATAGAACATTTGCCCCAAGCCCCTGTTAATTTCCGTTACGTGTCTAGGGGAGATGTCAAATAAAATGCTATCACTATTTATTTTAAAATACATTGATCTTGCCATGAAAACAGGCATAGTTGCTGGTGCAGCAATCAAAATAAATAAGTCTTGGTGGTCAATGACACTGAACTGATTCTGTTGTTTCTGTAGAAAACACATAATCTGACTGTGTTTGACTGTGAATATTCATTCATTCTCACACACACACACACACACACACACACACACACACACACACACACACACACACTGAGGCGGTTCAGCAGTAAGTGTGTTCATTACAGTGTCTCAGCGGTGCTGTCTGCTGCTCACACTGATTATTCAGCTCATTTAGATCATTTTAAAATCAGTCTTGTTAGCAAATGAGCCAATGAGAGCACTGGAGACTGTCGCTGTGCATGCTGGGAGAACACTCTAGTAAATAGTCTCCAGTGTAAAGCACACTCTGAGTGTTGTGTGGTTAGTGGAGTTTGTTCTAGTCCGGCTCTGAAGCGTCAGGGAGGCTGTCGGTGTCCTGTAGGTTTCTGAGGTGAAATCAGCTTCAAACACAGCGCAGCAGGTCTTTCTCTCTCTCTCTCTCTCTCTCTCTCTCTCTCTCTCTCTCTCTCTGTGTACCTGTCAGACCTTACCGCGGTAAAAACTCTGATGATGCTGTCAGAACAGAGCATTCGCTCGCAGAGAGAAAAAGACAGTCTGTATCGGCGTGGGTCTGCTCTTGATACGCAGCAGAAAATAACACCAAACTTACTGTATAATCATACAGAGCTAGAATAGCAGACTTGAGAAAGAAGAAATCGCTCCACATATCTTTAGTTCTCAATATCAAAGGTCATGTGTCCATCAAACTCGGATATTTCGGCACAAATTCAGTGTGAGGGATCTATTCAGATTGCACAGATGCCAGCAAACTCAGGTCTACTGCATGTCTTCTGTCTCTGATCAATAGTTTAGAGTTTTTTATCCAGTAAAAGCTCTTTTAGTGTAATTGAAGAAACACTTCACATGTCTTTCTGCTGTTAAATCTTGACTGATTTGTATCAAATAAACGTCAGAATAACTGCAGTAATATTTCCAGACTGAAGCAGCTCAGCTTTACTTGATTCTCCATCAATCATTTTTTAGTAAAATCAGTGCGTCTCAAATCTGATCATCAGGATCTTTTGAGGAGCGTTTGTTTTTTTCTTTCACTGTTCCTCAGCGGAGGAATGATCTTCACAAGCCTCCAAAACATCTCATATCTTCTGAGGAGTGTTTATTTCTTCATATTTTTGCAGTTTTAATCTCCAAATAAAATTGTGCTGTTTTTTTCCTCCATGTCTTCACTGTATCAGACTATAAAAGCCTGATAATATCAAATATGATGCTCAACAAAAAAAGTGTACAAAAAATATATTTTATATTTTGTTTAAAGCTTCAATAAACTCTTTGATTAAATGTTCAGGCGCTAAAGGGTTAATATCTGCATGTTTTGTTTGCGTTCTGTCTCAGGTGGTTTCTATGGGTCTGTATCTGGGGGATCGGACGTATCTGCGCAGCAGCTGGAACATTCTGGATGGGTTTCTCGTCTTCGTGTCTCTGATTGATATTGTGGTGTCGATGACGGGCGGAGCGAAGATCCTGGGCGTCCTGCGGGTGCTCCGTCTGCTGAGAACATTACGCCCGCTCAGGTGAACAACTAATTAGTTGATTAGTTGGGTCAACTAGACACAAACCGGCCTCACCAGGGTTTCCTTTAAGCCCTAAAAACACTGCATGATTTCCGGCTGTCCCAGACGAAAGATTGGCGTTGTGAAACAATCGTGGCCAATCAGAAATCACCGCGATTGCTTCACGATGCCAGTCTTTCATCAGCGACAGCTGAAAATCGTGCAGTGTATCTCGGGCTTTAGACCATTGGTCTCAAACTCAATTCCTGCAGGGCCATAGTTCTGCACAGTTTAGCTCCAACCCTAATCAAACACACCTGATCCAGCTAATCAATCTCTTCAGGATTACTAGAAACCTCCAAGCAGGTGTGATTTGGAGCTGGTTGGAGTGGCCCTCCAGGAATAAAGGTTTAGACCACTAGATCAACTAGTCCTTCAGAGAAGAACTAACTACAGGTTCATTCAGTGATCATTAATTATTAGTCCGTATTATGTTTAACCCTTATATTATGTTCAGTTTGACCCCAGTTTGAGTTGTTAGAAATACTGGTTAACCTTGGATGTTTTGTCTTGAAATTGTTTGACTATTTCTCATTTAGGAACATGCCTGCAAAGTTTTGACACCCTGCTGCTATGAAACAATCTGTATTATATAAAGTGCTATAGATATAAAGGCAACTGAGCTGTTGTGGAATGTGCATATGTGACCCTGGACCACAAAACCAGTCATAAGGGTCCATTAAATAAGTTTTCCATTGATGTATGGTTTGTTAGGATCGGACAATATTTGGCTGAGATACAACTATTTGAATATCTGGAATCTGAGGGTGCAAAAAAATCTAAATATTGAGAAAATCACCTTTAAAGTTGTCCAAATGAAGTTCTTAGCAATGCATATTACTAATCAAAAATTAAGTTTTGATATATTTATGGTAGGAAATTCACAAAATATCTTCATGGAACATGATTTTTACCTAATATCCTAATGATTTTCGGCATAAAAGAAAAATCTATAATTTTGACCCATGCAATGGGTCGTTGGCTATTGCTACAAATATACCCGTGTTACTTATGACTGCTTTTGTGCTCCAGGGTCACATATGAAGTTTCTATTACAGTTGTGATGTTAGTGTGTCAAGTTGACCTGAAAATTTAATGGTGTTTCAAGAAATGTCAAAGCGGCTGCACAGAACAATTTTTTTATTTTTTATTTTTTTATTCTTAAACGTTCAATACAGTGCAATACAATATACATTTTATTTCTATCGCACATTTAAAACAACTGCCATTGACCAAAGTGCTTTCCAGCATCATTACATACAGTCACACAAACAAAATTCAACAACAATTCAGCAAAATTCAACATTAATTTAACATTAATATGTAAAACCTGATCCCTCTAATCGACTCTAAAAGCTCTACTAAAAAGGTACGATTTCAATCTAGACTTAAAAGCATCCACAGATGGGGAAGATTTAATATGCACTGGGAGAGGGTTCCATAAACTGGGAGCAGCCACTGAAAAGGCCCCATCACCCTTAGATTTTAATCTCGTTTTAGGAACATGAAGAATCATCTGATTCGAAGATCTCAAGTGTCTTGTATTTTGATAAGGAATTAAAAGGTCAGCAATGTATTTTGGGGAAATGACATGCAATGCTTTAAAAACCATCAACAAAACCTTAAATTCAATTCTAAATTCTACAGGCAACCAGTGTAAAGAAACCAAGACTGGAGTAATTCTCTCTCTCTTCTTTGTACGAGTCAAAAGTCTGGCAGCAGCATTTTGTACTAATTGAAGACGAGATAACTGACCCTGTGAAATACCTAAATATACAGAATTACAGTAATCGATGCGTGATGACACAAAGGCATGAATAATAGTCTCCAGATCCTTAAAAGAAAGAATAGATTTCAGTTTATTCTAAGTTGATAAAAGGCAGACTTCACAACACTAGAAACCTGTTTATCTAAAACTAAAGCTGAATCCATTGTAACACCCAAATTCTTAACATGATCTGAAACACTTATCTTCATAGAGGCCAACCTACTTATAATTTCCTTGGAAGCAGAGGAAGGTCCAAAAACAACACACTCAGTCTTATTAGTATTAAGATGAAGAAAATTGCTTGCCAAACAGGCTCTTATCTCACCTAAACACTGAGCAAGTCCATCAAAAGATTGAGATCCATTTGGATCTATTGGGATATATAACTGGGTATCATCTGCATATAAATGATACATGATATTATATTTATGAAAAATTGAGCCCAAAGGGCCCATATATAAAGAAAACAAAATAGGCCCAAGAATAGACCCCTGTGGCACACCACTATGTAATTTAGCTGATGTCGGACACAAATCTCCAAGGCAAACCGAGAAAGATCTATCTTTTAAGTATGATTCAAACCACTCTAAGGCAGTACCCTTAACACCAACATCTTTAAAATACCTTGATTAACAGTATCAAAAGCAGCTGTGAGATCAAGTAAAATAAGAATAACTACCTTTCCAGAATCAACTGCCAAAAAATATAATTAAAAACCTTAAGAAGGGCAGATTCTGTATTATGAAGAGACCTAAAACCTGACTGGAACATATCTATAACAGCATTCATATTTAAATATGATGCAAGCTGGGACAGAACAACCTTCTCTAAAATTTTCGATAAGAAAGGTAGTTTCGATATAGGTCGGTAATTACTTAAAACAGTACAGTCTAAATTTGGTTTCTTAAGAAGTGGCTGCACTACTGCATGTTTAAAACAAACAGGGACATTTCCATTAATTAAACTACTATTAAGAAGAGATTGAATAGTTTTACCTAAAAGATCAAACAAATTTAACAACATTCATGACGTCTCTCAACCTCTATCTGAGTGTATTTACATGAATGCATTTGGCAGACACTTTTATTTGAAGAAATGCACATTGTGTTGAAAGTGTACATTTGTATCCGTTCTCGCATGTGAATGTTGCTGGGAATCGATCCCATAATATTGCCGGTGCTAAAGCCGTCATCTAATGCTTGAGCTTCAGGAAAGCACAGAAAAAAAAATAATTCAAAATTTTAAATAAAATGTATATATTGAACTATAACAATAACTAATGATTTTTTTTCATTGCTTTTTTTAATTTTTATATGAATTGTATTGAATTTTTTTAGGGCCATTTTGAGTCTCTGAGGTTGACTGTCTATAGGTCCGGTGTGGTTCTGTGTGTTTGTGACTCGGTTCTTCATGGTTCCTCAGGGTGATCAGTCGAGCTCCAGGCCTGAAGCTGGTGGTGGAGACTCTGATCACGTCACTGAAGCCCATCGGAAACATCGTCCTCATCTGCTGCGCTTTCTTCATCATCTTTGGCATCCTGGGAGTTCAGGTTCATCTCATGTTCAGTCGACAGTGATCTCTAGTCCTGCTCCTTCAGACACTGATCTCACTGTGTGTGTGTGTGTGTGTGTGTGTGTGTGTGTGTGTGTGTGTGTGTGTGTGTGTGTGTGTGTGTGTGTCAACAGCTCTTCAAAGGGAAGTTCTATTACTGTGTGGGTTTGGATGTGAAGAACATCACCAATAAATCCGACTGTCTCTCTGCCAATTACCGCTGGGTTCATCACAAGTACAACTTTGACAACCTGGGGCAGGTGAGGGTCAGACTCCTTCTGCTGATGAGCCCAACAGTGAAGTCTTTGTTTCCCCATTTATTTCCTCCGTAAACATTACCAAATATTCTCCAATAAAGAGTTTTTAGCCATGAACCAAACCAGCCAGATCTGAACATTACACACTTTCATTTGATGAAAAAAAATGGTAACAAAATGTTGTCAATAATGACAAAGATACAGAGAGTATATTAAAACTACATTGTATGAACTACTATCCCATGATGCATTGTGAATGACACTGTTAAACACAACAACAGTAGAATATATAACTATTGACTTACAGTAACTAAGTACCATATTTTGAAAATAAGTGACACGTGACTTCAACTTGCATCTGGTCAAAATTGCATTGTTGAGAGGAAAAAAAAACAGATAATTTGACATTTTATTACATTCAGAAAATTAATGAATAAAATAAAATAAATAGAAACATTTATAAACTTTATGAACATTATACACACATATTTTAGTTCCTCTCACTCCACAAGAAGTCCTTTAAATTTAACAGTATTCAGAAAAAAACAAGACTTATATTCCAGAAATTACAGTGCAAGTTTAAAAGAATATCTTTACATTTTAATTCATATTCATAAAAAAGTATAAGTGGTTTTAGATGGCAGAGAACTTAGTCATGGTGCATGATGAGAGTGTTTGATCAAAATTAGTGGTTTTTATCATGATTTTCATTTCCATGGTAATAATCTCGAGTGCATCAGTTGTTTGGTTCTTCTCTGAATGTTCAAGTATTGTTTTTAAACTCAAGTTAGACTCACACTGACTGTCCGACTCACTCATGGTTCTCTGTCAGGAGAGATTTATTCGTTATCTTTAGAGATCTGTTCTATCGGTTCAGTCCTGTGGAGGAAGTGAATGTGATCTTGACTGTCTGCCGCTGATGATCTGCTGTGTTTGTTTGCTGATTCTCCATTTCAGGCTCTGATGTCACTGTTTGTGTTAGCGTCTAAAGATGGATGGGTAAATATCATGTACCACGGGCTGGACGCTGTCGGGATCGACCAGCAGGTAAAACACACACACACACACACACACACACACACGTTTGTATCTGTGAATTGTGGGGACTTTCCATAGACTTCTATTACTTTAATACTGACCAAACTATATTTTCTATCTCCTAACCCTAAACCTACCCCTTACAGAAAACCTGTTTGCATTCTTACACTTTCAGATAAACATCATTTACTATTTTTTTATAATTGTTCCCCTGCAGGCCAGTCCCCACAATGTCAAATATTTCAGGTTTTACTATCCTTGTGGAGACATTTGTTCACACACTCACACTCACACTCACACTCACACTCACACTCACACAGACACACACACACACACACTCACACACACTCACACACACACACACACACACACACACACACACTCACACACACACACACACACTCACACACACACACACACACACACACACACACACACACACACACACACACACACACACACACTCACACACACACACACACTCACACACACACACACTCACACAGACACACACACACACACACACACACACACTCACACACACACACTCACACTCACACTCACACAGACACACTCACACTCACACTCACACAGACACACACACAAACACACACACACACTCACACTCACACAGACACACACACAAACACACACACTCACACTCACACTCACACAGACACAGACACAGACACAGACACACACACACACACACACACACACACACACACACACACTCACACACACACACACACACACTCACACAGACACACTCACACACACACACACACACACACATACATACGTATACACATTTTTTTTAAAAATCCTAATGTTTCTGAAATAAGTCTCTTCTACGCACCAAGGCTGCATTTATTTGAGCAAAAATACAGTAAAACTGTGAGATATTATTAGAACTCAAAATAGCTGTTTTCTATGTAAATATCTATTAAAATGTTATTATTTCTGTGATCAAAGCTGCATTTTCATCCTAGTCTTCAGTGTCACATGATCTTCAGAAATCATTCTAATATGCTGATTTGCTGCTCAAGAAATATTTCTGATTATTATCAATATTGAAACAGTTGTGCTGCACAATATTTTTGTGGAAACCGTGACATGTTTTATTTTTCAGGATTCACAGATGAACAGAAAGTTCAAAAGAACAGCATTTATTTGAAATAGAAAGCTTTTGTTACATTATAAATGTCTTCACTGTCACTTTTGATCAGTTTAATGCATCCTTGATGAATAAAACGATTAACTTCTTACAAAAAGCATACTCTTCTTCTTTATGTAATATTTCAGCTGTGTGTTGAGCAGTGTTTCTCAGCGTTGAGTGTTTTAACTCTATCTGTGTTCAGCCCGTCATCAATAACAACCCCTGGATGCTGCTGTACTTCATCTCCTTCCTGCTGATCGTCAGCTTCTTCGTCTTGAACATGTTTGTCGGTGTGGTGGTGGAGAACTTCCACAAGTGCCGTCAGCATCAGGAGGTGGAGGAGGCTCGGCGGAGGGAGGAGAAGCGGCTGAAGCGTCTGGAGAAGAGGAGGCGCAGTAAGAGCCCCCTGAAGGAGTCTGAACGTCTCTTTAGTTTCTCATCTGTTCTCTCTTCTTCTTCATTTGTCTTCATCTCTTTGGCTCTCGTCTGCTATTATTATTCATCTTCCCGTGTCGTCTGCTGCTCTCACTCGTTTATCTCTCGTGTTCGTCCTCGTTCTTCTTCTCCTGAGATCCTGGGTCACATTCATCAGCGCTGACCCCATTGTTTCCTCTTCCTCCTTCCATCCATCATCTCACCCTCATTTACATCCATCCATCATCTCACCCTCATTTACATCCATCCATCATCTCACCCTCATTTACATCCATCCATCACTCTATCAGTGAAATATCAGCGTGTGTTTGTCAAAGCATCAGCAGTGCAGGTGATGATGATGATGATGTTAAAGGAGTATTTCACTTCCAGAACAAAAATTACAGATAATGTACTCACCCCCTTGTCATCCAAGATGTTCATGTCTTTCTTTCTTCAGCCGTAAAGAAATTATGTTTTTTGAGGGAAAACATTTCAGGATTTCGCTCCATGTAATGGACTTCTATGGTGCCCCGAGTTTGAATGTCCAAAATACAGTTTAAATGCAGCTTCAAAGAGCTCTAAATGATCCCAGCCGAGGAAGAAGGGTCTTATCTCTGGGCTTTTAACCATACTTGTCCTTCTTGACTTGACAGCTGCCTTTGATACTGTCTCACATGAGGTACTTCTCGACAGTTTGGCTTCTATTGGGATCACTGGCACTCCTCTGTCTTGGTTTAGGTCGTATCTTTCTGGACACACTCAATGTATTCAATTAAAATGTTTTAGATCAAGAACATCTACAGTCACCACTGGGGTTCCCCAGGGTTCTGTTTTGGGCCCGCTTCTTTTCATTATTTATATACTTCCTCTTGGTTACATTTTGAGGAAACATGGTGTTCATTTTCATTGTTATGCAGATGACACCCAACTTTACCTGTCTGCCAAACCCACTGGTTCTTTTCCACCACCATCTTTATCCAGCTGTCTAGTTGAAATTAAAGATTGGCTTTCAGCTAATTTCCTGAAGCTAAATGGCAACAAAACTGAGGCCCTACTTGTTGGCACTAGATCTGTTTTGTCTAAATCTAATTGTTTTTCCTTGTACATTGACAATAATGCAATCTCTCCTTCCTCACAGGTTAAAAGTTTGGGTGTTATCATGGATAGCACACTATCCTTTGAAACTCAAATTAATAATATCACGCGGACTGCATACTTCCACTTGCGTAATATTAATCGTCTCCGTCCCTTTCTCTCTACCAATAATACAGCAGTTCTTGTTCATGCACTAGTTACTACACGTATAGACTACTGTAATGCCCTTTTCACTGGTGTTCCCTCTAAATTGTTACATAAGCTCCAGTTGGTTCAGAATTCTGCAGCTCGTGTTCTTTCTAGAACACCTTCTACTGAGCACATTTCTCCAGTTCTTCAGCAGTTGCAATGGCTTCCAGTAAAGTACCGAGTTGAATTCAAGATCTTGCTACTTACTTACAAGGCACTTCATAATCTTGCACCGCAATACCTTAGTCAACATCTTCGTGTTTACACCCCTTCACGTGCTCTCAGATCCTCATCTTCAATCTCTCTTGTGGTACCTCGGATTCGACTAACTACCATGGGTGCCAGATCTTTTAGCTATACTGCCCCCCGCCTATGGAATTCCCTTCCCCTTGATATTCGCAATAGCGATTGCCTGCTGACTTTTAAAACATATATTTTTATACAGGCTTTTTTATAATATATATTGTTGAGTCTCTACTGCACTTTACCTGTTTATGCATGGTGTTTGTTGTGTGTTTTTGTCTTGTGCAGTGATTTGTATAATTTTATTTATTTTTTATTTTTTGCTTGTGAGGTGACCTTGGGTGTTTTGAAAGGCGCCATTAAATAAAATGCATTATTATATTATTATTATCTAGCAAAACGATCAGTTATTTTCTAAAAAAAAAAATTACAATTTATATTCTTTTTTAACCTCAAAAGCTTGTCTTGGGTAGCTCTGCGTGAACTTTCCGGTTCATGACTGTTAGGGTACGTCTAAAAACTCCCATCTCACTTCAAAATCGTCCTACATCGCTGTTTTACCATTTTTTGTAAAGGGCATTTGATCTTCTTTGCATGTTCACTTTGAACAATGGGTCGGTACTTCTGCAGCGATGTAGGACGATTTTGACGTTGGAGGAGAAAATGAGATGGGAGTTTTTAGACGTACCCTAACTGTCATGAACCAGAAACAGAGTTCACACAGAGCTAGTCAAGACGAGCGTTTGAGGTTAAAAAGTATATAAATTGTATTTTTTTTTAGAGAATAACCGATAGTTTCACTAGATAAGACCCTTCTTCCTCGGCTGGGATCGTTTAGAGCTCTTTGAAGCTGCATTTAAACTGTATTTTGGACGTTCAAACTCGGGGGCACCATAGAAGTCCATTATATGGAGCGGAATCCTGAAATGTTTTCCCTCAATAAACATAATTTCTTTACGACTGAAGAAAGAAAGATATGAACATCTTGGATGACTATGTAAATGTTTGTTCTGGAAGTGAACTACTCCTGTAATAATAATAAAGGCTGTGTTTGTGTTCAGAGGCGCAGCGGCTGCCGTATTACTCCTCGTACGGTCACGTTCGGCTGATGATCCACTCGTTCTGCACCAGTCATTATCTGGACCTCTTCATCACCCTCATCATCTGCATCAATGTGGTCACCATGAGCCTGGAGCACTACAACCAACCACGGGGTGAGCGGCACGGTCACATGACCGCAGCCAATCAGCTGTTAGCACACTCGCGTTGATTGATTGGTCTGGATCCAATGTTATTTTAGTGCCATTGGAGATATGATTATAGATTTTATTCATATTTTGAATGAGTTTGTATCTTATATATACATAATATATGTATATATATTAGTGCTGTCAAACGATTAATCGCGATTAATTGCATTAAAAAAAAAAATTTTGTTTACAGAATATATGTGTGTTCTGTGTATATTTATTATGTATATATAAATACACACATGCATGTACATATTTAAGAAAAAATATGTTATGTTTATATATTAAATATATTTATAAATAATATAAATTATATGTATATCCATATATGCATGTAAATATTTTCAAAATATGTACATGCATGTGTGTATTTATATACAGTATACATAATAAATATACACAGTATGCACACATATATTATGTAAACAAAAACTTTTATTTTGGATGCGATTAATCGTTTGACAGCACTAAAATATATATATATATTAGGGGTGTCAAAGTTAACACGTTAACTCATGTGATTAATCAAAAAACATTAACGCGTTAATATTTTTTTAACGCAAATTAATCGTTTGATAAGGTTTGAGCCCAACTTCTTCCCGTCATCGCAGCGGAAGGTTATCTATCAGTGTGTGATGAGGGTACAGTGAACAGTGTTGCCAGGGTAACGGCACAAGTGTTCCTGGGCTATTTTGAAAATGCAGTCGCGGGAAAAATTACAGAGCCGAGGGTTGTGGTAATAATAATAAACACACGATTACGATAGGATATGGTTTCTATGTGATTTTCTTGAGATGAATGTGTAACTTACATCTGAAATGCTCATTTTTGCAGCGATATAAAAGGCTATAAAAAGCATATTTTAACAACAAGTAAACAACCAAATTCCACATGTGATCGCAAAAGGAGGTTATTACAAACACTCGATGGTGGTTTGAAGTGAGTTCTGAGTAAAAGTGTATTAATCTCATAAATTCTTATGATGCTAATGTTAGCTCTAATGCACCAGAACAGGTCCAGTTCTTCTTCATAATGCATTTTGTCATAATATTTCACGTTAGGTCGCAAGAAAATGTTTTGTTGTATTTATTTAGAAATACTTCTGATAATAGTTGGGTAAATGTGTACTGGGATTGAAGCGATGTGGTAAACGATTTATTGCCAGTATAAAGACTGATAATGGCTGAATAAAAAGAAAAGAATAATAAGGATTATGTCTCATACCTGGCGGAGGTGTGAAAGGTTATGTTTCCTTAAACTAGTTTGTCATGCATTTGTATATTTCAACACATTTACAGGTAAATCCTAGTATTTTAAATTTGTGATTAATCACAGTCCATGACTGTGATTAACGCGATTCAATTTTTTAATCGATTGACAGCACTAATATATACAGTATATATATATATATAATACACATACACACACACACACTACATTTTCATTTAGTCATTTATTTATTTATTTTAAATATGTCCATATATTTTTTATTTAATTTTAATTTTGACATTTTAAATTTAATAAAAAAAATATTTTATTAATTTTAAATTTTTATGGTTTTAGTTATTTTAGTATCAAGTTAAGAAAATGAGCAAAGTGTATGTTAATGAATTCCTCATTATTCATTCTTAAATATGTGCACACACATTCACAATTAGCATAATCCCCCCCCCAATAATTACATATTCAGGAACACTGCGGGATCTACTCATGTTTTTATTATAATTATTATTAATATTTTGAATCAGTTTTTAATTTTATAGTTCGTTTTTCATTTCAATTTAAACATTTTAGTAATTTTGTTCGTGTATTTTTATCTTTTTATTTTATGTTTATATAACTATTTTCAGTTTTAGTTATTTTAGTACATTAATTTAAATTCAATTAAAATGAGAAATGTTGCCATGGCAACTAGCTGAAATGTGTGTGTGTGTATATATATACAGGTATATATATTTTAATGTTTTATTTAAGTTGCATCATTAATCCTGCTGGTGTTTCATGAATGAATCGTTGAGTTTGAGTCCAGCCGCTCTGAGGAGCATCATCTGTAATCAGAGTGAACAGAAGTCCATCTGTTAATGACAGTAAATCTAGAGTTGAGTTTCTTCTCTCTGGTTTCTCTCAGTCGTTGGAGACGGCGCTGAAATACTGCAACTACTTCTTCAGCTCCACGTTTGTGGTGGAGGCCATGCTGAAGCTCATCACGTTCGGCTTCAGACGCTTCTTTAAGGACAGGTGAGCACACGACTGAAGTAACACGAGCCTCGCTTCCAGAGGATCTCTGCTGTGATGAGCTCTCTGTCTCCTCAGATGGAATCAGCTGGATCTGGCCATCGTTCTGCTGTCTGTGATGGGAATCATTCTGGAGGAGATTGAAATGAGCGCTTCGCTTCCCATCAATCCCACCATCATCCGTATCATGAGGGTCCTGCGCATCGCCCGCGGTGAGCACGCTCGTTTATACAGCGCATTACACACAAGAGATAACCTGAAAAATACATTTTAAAATCACTTTTAAAAATTCATAAGATGGAAAACCTCAGGAGCTTCTATGTATTAAATGCAATTTGGACCTAGAAGGACAATAATTGACTGAGGAGGTTAGTATTGTTTAGTTAGTGTTTCTTTGAATAATTGTAATAATTTATAACGTGAGACCACTTTTTTTGTCTGATGGACCGAAAATGACTATTAATTAAAATATAAGTAATCCTAAAAATAAAATATTTTAAAATTTACACTGTAGAATTATTATTTTTTTCATATTAAATTAAATAAAAATTGTTGGATTGCATTTTGCAAGATAATACTATTCCATTATTTGTACTTAAAACATTCCCATTTAATTCAATGTGGTACTTGACATTTTTTTGTAATTATTTGTGAAATTTATGGTAACACTTGAGGCTTTTATGTATAATGTATTATAAAGGTACATTTTTTAATGTATATAATAAATAATCGTATCCTATATTACTGCTTGTTTTCTTTAAAAAAAAAAAAAAAAGCTTTTCTAATCTTTTTGTATTCTATCTGTTTTCTTTTTATTTATTATATAATTAAAAAAAAACTCATTACGTGTACTGCGTTAAGTAACTGAGACTTGTTATAGCACTTACATATCATTGCTCTTTTGTTGATTTTGATTGCTTCTAATGTCCTCTTTTGTAAGTCACTTTGGATAAAAGCATCTCCTAAATGAATAAATGTAAATGTATCCAAAGCTAAAATGCATTATAATTGCAGATTCCTTATAGTTTGTTGTGTGTTTTAATGCATTATATTTAATGCATATATGTAACAATAAATGGATACATTGTATAATATAATATAACTGAGGTTACAATTATTCATGAAATCATTCAGTGCATAACAAGGAGCATTACAGGGTTTTATTAATGCATTAAAATACTTTTGAAAACATTATATATTAAGGCTTTAAGTAAAGTTTTTCTAAATTTATTAGAGTGAAAATCCTACACCAATTTTTTCATTGTAGAAATGGATTTAATGAATATAAAGTCTGTATGAAGGGCATAAGCTGAATGAAATGATCCAATGGTGTCGGTGAGGTAATGCAGTCAGTGATCTGACTGATGTATTCCAGCGCTGGAGTCTGTTTCAGAGCGTTTGAGCATTTTTAATCACTACTGAGATGGAAAGTGAAATCATTTTGAAAGCAAAACATAGAGCAACAGAAGTGTGTGAGCAGTAGTGAAGTCTGAAACAGTCAATCTCAGTCTCTGTCATCTCAGTGCTGCGTCTCATGGATGTTTCTGTGTGATCTTCATTTAGAGAGACTCAGACTGAACTTCTCTGAGATGTGTCCGTCTCTCTCGTGACATTCAGTGTGTTTTTGTCTCAATTTCACAGTTCTGAAGCTGTTGAAGATGGCCACAGGAATGAGAGCTCTGCTTGATACTGTGGTGCAGGCCTTACCGCAGGTACACACACACACACACACACACACACACACACACAGACAGAAACAGACACACACACACACACACACACACACACACACACACACACACACACACACACACAGACACACACACACACACACACAGACACACACACACACACACACACACACACACACACACACACACACACACACACACACACACACACACACATACAGACACACACACATACACAGACAGACACAGACACAGACACACACACACACACACACACACACACACACACACACACATACAGACACAGACACACACACACACACACACACACACACACACACACACACACACACACAGACAGACAGACAGATAGACACAAACAGACAGACACACACACACACACACACACACACAGACACACACATACAGACACAGAGACAGACACAGACACAGACACAGACAGACACACACACACACACACACACACACACACACACACACACACACAGACAGACACAGAGACAGACAGACACACACAGAGAGAGAGAGAGAGAGAAAGACACACACACACACACACATGCAAATGTTCACATACACACATTTTTATGGCTCATATAGTCTGATATAGTGAGAATATGGAGGAAAAAACAGCTCAGTTTTATTCAGAAACTCTTGTAATGTAAATCAATGAGATCTTTATAACAGTAGAGCAGATACTGACATAAAATGAGAAACTACAATAATATGTTTTAGTAAAATGAGATTGAAATGATCCAAACATATAATGCAATGCAATCCAATGCTGATTGAGAGATGAAGAAATAAAGGCTCCTCAGAAGATGTGAGATGAAGATCATTCCTCCGCTGAGGAACAGTGAAAGTAAAGCTTCTGGAAACAAACGCTCCTCAAAAGATCCTGATGATCAGATTTGAGACGCACTGATTTTTCTAGAAAATGATTGATGGAGAATCAAGTAAAGCCGAGCTGCTTTAGTCTGGAAATATTACTGCAGTTATTCTGATGTTTACTTGAGAAAAATCAGCCAAGATTTACAACCCGAATTCTGGAAATGTTGGGATGTTTTTTAAATTTGAATAAAATGAAAACTAAAAGACTTTCAAATCACATTAGCCAATATTTTATTCACAATAGGACATAGATAACATAACTTTTAATTTTACAATTTTATCCACAAAATGAGCTCATTTCAAATTTGATGCCTGCTACAGGTCTCAAAATAGTTGGGACGGGGGCATGTTTACCATGGTGTAGCATCTCCTCTTCTTTTCAAAACAGTTTGAAGACATCTGGGCATCGAGGTTATGTGTTTCTGGAGTTTTGGTGTTGGAATTTGGTCCCATTTTTGCCTGATATAGGTTTCCAGCTGCTGAAGAGTGCGTGGTCGTCTTTGACGTATTTTTCATTTAATGATGTGATAAATGTTCTTTATAGGTGAAAGATCTGGACTGCAGGCCAATTCAGCACCAGGACTCTTCTACTACGAAGCCATGCTGTTGTAATAGCTGCAGTATGTGGTTTTGCATTGTCCTGCTGGAATACACGTCCTCTGGAGGGGAGCATATGTTGCTCTAAAACCTTTATATACCTTTCAGCATTCATAGTGCCATCCAAAACATGCAAGCTGCCCATACCGTATGCACTTATGCACCCCCATACCATCAGAGATGCTGGCTTTTGAACTGAACGCTGATAACACGCTGGAAGGTCTCCCTCCTCTTTAGTCCGAAGGTCACGGCATCCGTGATTTCCAGCAAGAATGTCAAATTTGGACTCGTCTGACCATAGAACACTGTTCCACTTTTTGAGCCTTGGCCCACAGGACACGATGGCGCTTCTGGACCATGTTCACATATGGCTTCCTTTTTGCATGATAGAGCTTTAGTTGGCATCTGCAGATGGCACGGCGGATTGTTTACCGACAGTGGTTTCTGGAAGTATTCCTGGGCCCATTTAGTAATGTCAATGACAGAATCATGCCGATGAGTGATGCAGTGTCGTCTGAGGCCTGAAGACCACGGGCATCCAACAAAAGTCTTCGGCCTTGTCCCTTACGCACAGAGATTTCTCCAGTTTCTCTGAATCTTTGATGATGTTATGCACTGTAGATGATGAGATTTGCAAAGCCTTTACAATTTGACGTATTCCACAATCTTTTTACGCACTCTTTCACAGATCGGAGAGCCTCTGCCCATCTTTACTTCTGAGAGACTCTGCTTCTCTAAGACATCCCTTTTAAAGCTAATCGTGTTAAACAGACCTGATGTCAATTAACTTGATTAGTTGCTAGATGTTCTCCCAGCTGAATCTTTTCAAAATGTCTTGCTGTTTCAGCCTTGTGTTGCCCCCGTGGCAACTTTTTTGAGACCTTTAGCAGGCATCAAATTTGAAATGAGCTCATTTAGTGGATAAAAGTGTAAAATGTCTCTGTTTAAACATTGATGTTATCTATGCTCTATTGTGAATAAAATATTGGCTCATATGATTTGAAAGTCTTTTAGTTTTCATTTTATTCAAATTTAAAAAACGTCCCAACATTTCCGGAATTCAGGTTGTAACAGCAGAAAGACACGTGAAGCAGCAGCTGAAGCTGGACGTTTGTACAATTACACTAAAAGAGCTTTTACTGGATAAAAAACTATAAACTATCAATCAGACGACAGAAGACATGCAGTAGATTGAGTGTGAAACAGGTTTAACAGCAATGCTGATCATGTCTATCATTTAGAGCCTTAGAAATAAATATGCATATCATAGATGACTGTGTCTCAGTAAACGGATCTGATTTCAGCATCTACACGATGACGTTCAGTCCTGAAGTCGCAGAGAAGCGTCTGGCGTGTGAATGAAGCGTTAGACGTGTTCTCATCACGTCGTTTCAAGAGTCATTGAGTGTTCAACACGGCTGACTCATTTCACACTCACAAACACATTAAACAGATGGCGTCGATCTACAAACCTCCTTTCACTGCATTAACTGAGCCGATGATCACACTTCAGTCCTGTAAATGTGTCAATAGTAACTTAATTCATGCGATTTCAAATCTATATTTATATGAAACCACTGTGTGCGTTTGAGTAAAGCGTATGTGAGGAATAATGTGAGTAAGTGTTTGTTTTCTGTCTCTCGCCGGGCTCAGATGGGCTTCCGGCACGTCTAATGGAAATGAATTAACCTTGAATATGAGCAATAAAGCAGCTGTGAGCGCCTGACCAGCACAAACCTCATTCTGGGAATTAAATGACTTTCTTTCTGAGTGTTGACGGCTGCTTTAGTGCCTCAGATGAGCTGAGCGCCCCACGACGGATACACAAACACTGCTGTGTGTGTGTGTGTGTGTGTGTTTTGTTCAGGTGGGGAATCTGGGTTTGCTCTTTGTTCTGCTGTTCTTCATCTACGCTGCGCTCGGAGTGGAGCTGTTTGGAGAACTGGGTGAGAGAATACAATTTCCTTTTCAGTCCTAAAGCACCCAATGCTTTTATTTTATTTTATTTTATTTTATTTTATTTTATTTTATTTTATTTTATTTTATTTTATTTTATTTTATTTTATTTTATTTTGTTTTGTTTTGTTTTGTTTTGTTTTGTTTTGTTTTGTTTTGTTTTTTGTTTTGTTTTGTTTTGTTTTATTTTATTTTATTTTATTTTATTTTATTATTTTATTTTATTATTTTTTATTTTATTATTTTTTTATATTAATTATATTATATTATTTTATTATTATTATTATTATTATTTATTTATTTTTATATATATATTTTATATATATATATATATTTTATATTTATTTTTTATATTATTTTATTTTATTTTATTTTATTAATTATATTATATTATTTTATTTTTTATAATATTTTTTTTTATATATATATATATATTTTTTTTTTTATGAATTATATTATATTATTTTAATTATTCATTAATGATGAACATAATAATTTATAATCATTAATTAATCATTTCAATCATTAATTAAATTGATCAAAGTGACAGTAAAGACACTTATAATGTTACAGTAGATTTCTATTTCAAATAAATGCTGTTCTTTTGAACCTTCTATTCATCTGTGAATCCTGAAAAATAAAATGCATCACATTTTCTACAATAATATTGTGCAGCACAACTGTTTTCAACATTGATAATAATCAGACATGTTTGTTGGGCAGCAAATCAGCATATTATAATGATTTCTGAATATCATGTGACACTGAAGACTGGAGTAATGATGCTGAAAATACAGCTGCGCATCACAGAAATAAATTACAGTTTAACACATATTTACACATATGCAATAATATTTCACTGTTTTTACTGTGTTTTTGATCAAATAACTGCAGCCTTGTTGAGCATTATGAATAAATATGGAGAAATTAAAATAAAATGTGATAACTGTGGATGTTTCTCTGTGTTTCAGTGTGTAATGTTGAATACCCGTGTGAAGGCATGAGTCGTCACGCCACTTTTGAGAACTTCGGCATGGCGTTCCTCACTCTCTTCCAGGTGTCTACAGGAGATAACTGGAACGGCATCATGAAGGTAGAGCTCACGCTGCTGTCATTGAGTCTTTATATGAACACAAACCACAAACTAAAGACAGTAAGTTTGAGACTTACTGGGGAAGACAGGGGAAGTCGTGGCCTAATGGTTAGAGAGTTGGGCTTGTAACCTGAATGTCGCTGGTTCGATTCTCACACCGGCAGGGATTGAAGGTGGGGATTGTGAATGAACAGCACTCTCTCCACCTTCAATACCACGACTGAGGTGTCCTTGAGCAAGGCACCGAACCCCCAAATGCTCCCCGGGCGCTGGAGCAATGGCTGCCCACTGTGTGTGTGTGTGTGTGTGTGTGTGTGTCACTACTCACTGCTGTGTGTGTGCGCATGTGTTCACTACTCACTGCTGTGTGTGTGCGCACTTGGATGGGTTAAATGCAGAGGACCAATTTCAAGTATGGGTCACCATACTTGACAATACATCACTATTATTATTATTAAATCAGCTGCATTCAGTCACAGTCCCTGAATGCAGAGTGTTGTTTTCCTTAATAGTTCTTTATTTTCTTCTCAATAATAGGTGAGTAATTGATTTGTTGTGCTGCTTGATAACCAGTTGTAAAGATTGTATTGATTAATAATTTGGGTGAATAGGGTAACAATTTAACTTAACAGATATCATAATCAGTGGTGGCTCTTTAGGGGAGGCACAGCATACTCATAACTTTGAGGTGGAAAGAAATGGAAGAAGTAGCTTACAATTTAATGCTGATAAAATCTCATGTTATTAATTTCATATCTTCAGAATGTGTATTTCTTGTAATTTCACCATTGCATATATTACTCAAGTTGGAATCCCATGTGTTTCCACATAAGAGGAGCGAAGCACAATCCATAGCTGGAGACTTTGGCCTTTATTGATTAAAAATGAACCAATCACCATTGATTATTTGACTTTGTCAGCAGAGCGTCTCTATTTCTCATTGGTTTAAATATAGAAGAAGAAAAATCCACGAAGAAGGCTATGCTCCTTTGGTTTATCAACCAATCACCATGCAGAGATATTGAATATTTAATCACCAACAAATTTGCAAATCTGCAGCTAAAAATAAAAAATGAAAGACGGCCCGTGCCTAATCTGGACATAAAACCATCATCCGGCTGCATGCGCTGTTTTAGAACAGAATTATTTAGCAAAACTGAGTGGCTGACCTTAATTGATGATGCATACACCTTAATTGATCATAGACACATTTGCTGCAAAAAAGGACAGAAGGATGCATTTTTTTCTTCAAGCAATAGGTGTGAAATTTTAAATATATTGTTTTATTGTATACATACACTACCAGTCAAAATGTTTTTGACTAGTAGAGTAATGATGCTGAAAATGTAGCTTTGATCACAGGAATAAATTACATTTTAAAATATATTCAAATGGAATACAGTTATTTTAAATAGTAAAAATATTTCACAATATTACTGCTTTTGCTGTATTTTAGATCAAATAAATGCAGTCTTGGTGAACAGAAGAGACTTCTTTAAAACACATTAAAAATCTAACTGTTCAAAAACTTTTGACTGGTAGTGTATAATGTAGTCTTTTATTTATAAAAATAAATCAATAAATAAAAGAGAGAGTAGGGATCGCTACAGTTTAGTGTGCCTCCTCTATTTTAATATCCACAAGCCACCAGTGATCATACTTTAAATGTTAGATTTCTCCTTTATCACTCCATAAATCAGAAAATACTGTCAACAGACAGAAAACAAATACATTTTCACCATGTTAAATATATATCAGGTGTATGATATATGAACAAACCCCTCAGTAAAACCCTTCTGAATATGGACAGGGAATAAAATTAAAGTTTAATAGATAGGAATAAAACTTTCAAGTTTAAAGGAATAAAAATGGTTTAATAAAGTGCTGCTGAAGTGGAGAAAAAACTCACAGCCTTCCAGTTTGGATTAAAACTGAAATCTACAGACGAAAATAAACGAGGTGCAGTAAAACAAACAATAAGTGTGTATTTCGGAGGTTTTCTTTCCATTAGTCTGAAAGAAAAATAGACCAAAATCTCATGAAAAAACTGTCAGATGTGGCACTCTTTTCAGTGCGATCTGCGGCTGTGATTAATGAGAGATATTTAGCTGATTTCATGGTTTGTATTTTAAGGTAAATAGAGCTAAAAAAAAATATAAACTAATAGTTATCACCTTACTTACCCAGTTGATTGATTACATTGATAATTGCAAACATTTTTTGTATTACGACTTTTCTAAAATGTTAGGTCTAAATATGCAAATTAGGCATTATTTAATGAAATATGCTCTAATTTGCATAAATGTCGAATACAAAAATCTGAACACTGGATGAAGTCAGTTTCAAAGTTCTTGTTTAATTTTTTTGACATATTGGAGTCAAATGTTTCAGGGAGTCTCATTTTTGTCACTCCATAATTCAGAAAATACTTAGAACAGACAAAAAACAATATATTTTCACAATTTTTGGGAAAATAATATGTTGTATATAATCAAGCAAGTTACATATGAACAAATCCCTCAGTAAAAACCTTCAGGATATTGATGTAAAATGTAAAGTTTGGTGAGTGTAAGTGCTGCAGAAGTGAAGATTTATGGCTCCGTGTAGGAGAAAAAAACTCATTTTGAGAAAACTGCCTTTAATAATATGTATTGTATTTGAAATCTATTGACACAAATAGATAAAGTGCTATAAAAGAAACACTTAAAGGGTTAGTTCACCCAAAAATGAAAATTAGCCTGTTATTTACTCACCCTCAAGCCATCCTAGGTGTATATGACTCTTTTTTCAGACGAATCCAATCGGAGTTATATTAAAAATTGTCTAAGCTCTATCATTGCAGTGGGTGGGTGTTTCTGTTCAACAATAATACAAAATAAAGCATGCACATCCATAATAAAACTTGCCTCACGCAGATCCGGGGGGTGAGTAAAGTCTTAATAAACACTTTTCTATCACTTTCGCCATCTGTCTTACGTGGAAGGCGCTCCGGCGGATGACGTATGCGTTGCGTGATTAGTGACGAGCGCGAAGAGAGAACAAAACAAAACACCGGTCATGAATTAGAAGGACAAACTGAGGATTTGTAAAGAAAAATGTCTTCAATATAAGCCAAGAGGAGACTGGTTTTCCTTTGCTAAAGTAAGGAAACTTTGCTTCCTTTGCTCCTGTAAACAAACCCGTGAGACTAGCATATCTCAGAGGCGCGACGCATACGTCCTGCGTCATCCTCTGGAACAGCTTCTGCGTACGACAGATGCCGGAAGTGAGAGAAAAGTGTTTATTACGTTTGAAATATGGATATTTCTCTTACAAAAACGCATGGAA
This sequence comes from Schizothorax lantsangensis, assembly GCA_027422415.1. Classification (NCBI taxonomy): domain Eukaryota; kingdom Metazoa; phylum Chordata; class Actinopteri; order Cypriniformes; family Cyprinidae; genus Schizothorax; species Schizothorax lantsangensis. The sequence continues at coordinate 81,880 of JAPDDO010000356.1, read as the reverse complement.
TCGCTACAGGAGGCCTTTATTCACCCCCCGGAGCCGTGTGAGGCACGTTTTATAATGCACGCACTTTATTTAAAGTCCGTGTAAAGTCAAATGTGTGTTCTGAGTTTGTCACACCACAGAAAAATGTGTTATTAACCACCCAGCCAAATTTGAATGCTAAAAAAAACCGCCAAGTAAATAAATTAAGGAAAAAATAAGCCGTATTCTCTGCTCTCAAACGCTGGGGGCGTGGTTTCAGCGCAGCCAGTGGACACGCCCCCAGCGTTTGAGAGCAGAGAATACGGTAACTCTAGTAGCTAATGGTAATGACAGTAACTCGCGATTGAGAGACGGACCACTGATGCTAATGCGCTCTAGTTATTATGTGTGTTCGACTTGAAGCAGTGCTGTGCAGAACGATCAGTGTATGACATTAAAGTACCGCGAGAGCGATTGGAAAGCATCAGGAGTGTCTGCTCTCTATAGCGCTCACTGTACTTTGATGTCACACACCGATCGGTCAGTGCTGCTTCAAGTCGAACACCCCTCTTATAGTGTTGGGGGAGGGGCCGTGCTCGGTGGCTCGATTACATCATCGAGTCATGATTTAGCCCCACCCAAAAAATCCTGATTACGAAAATGCTGAAAAACTGATTAACGGTATAACTCCACAATTAAGTACTACATAGTTCACAGTCTTTGTAACATGTTTCAGCAATGCATTTCTGACATTTATAATATGTTTACAAACAATTATCAGAATTGACTTTACATGGACTTTAATGTGTTTTGGACTGTTAAAGATAAACACTCACCTGCAATAATAACGCTTGGAATAACCAGGCAATTTTTAATAACTCTGATTGGATTCTTGAAAGAAAAAAAGTAATATACACCTATAGGGTTCTGTTGTGTGTCATGTGTTCCCGCCTCTTGTGTCCTTATATGGTTTGTTTCCTGTCCTTGTTTCATGTCATTATGAGTTAAGTATGTTCCAGCTGTGTTTGTCTCGTTTTTTAACCCTGTGTATAAGTCCTCTTTTGAGTTTGATTTCGTTGTCTATTCGACTTCCCGGTGTTGTCTGAGTCATGTCTTGCCCTGCCCTGCCCTGATGTCTTGATTAAAGACTATTATTTGAGTTTAAGTCCTCGTCTGCGTGTTCCTGTATCCTCCCTCGTGTGTGCACATTGACACCTAGGTTGGCTCAAGGGTGAGTAAATCACAGGCTAATTTTCATTTTTGGGTGAACTAACCCTTTAACAGTGTCTTTTGGATGTTTTATTTCCACTAAAAAAACAAAACAAAAAACACACTTTGTGAAAAACCAAAAAGCCCAAAATCTCAAACTTGACAGGTGCATGAAAACACAGTGTTTTTGCCCGCAGTGTCTCCCCTAAATGATAATTTTGAAATGATCAGAACTGGACAATCATTAGTCATTAGTATTTCTTTGCTTACAGGACACGCTGCGCGAGTGTCCGCCGGACGACAGCTACTCGTGTAACTCCAGCCTGCAGATCATCTCGCCCATGTACTTCGTCAGCTTCGTTCTGACGGCTCAGTTCGTCCTGATTAACGTGGTGGTGGCCGTGCTGATGAAGCACCTGGATGACTCCAACAAAGAGGCGCAGGAGGACGCGGAGATGGATGCAGAGATCGAGATGGAGCTGGCCCAGGGTGGCCTGTGCTGTCTGGGTGGTCTGGACCGGCCGACCGGGGCCGATGGGGGCGAGAGGCCGGCGGGAGGCGTCGGGAACAGACAGGCGGCGATGGCTGCGGTTCACTCTCACACCAGCACCAACACCAGCCAGAGCGGATTCACACCACACAGAAGCACACAGAACCAGAGACTCTACTCACCAGCACAGGTGCGGCTCACATTCACTGACACACCGAGCTATGCTTCAGTCATAATGCTACTGCAGATACAGACCGACACAGTTTAATAACTATTACACTATAGTAATAATTTACTGGAAAGAAACAATCAAAACATTTGACAAAAGTCTGATCTTTGTAAAAATAACTTTAAGTTACCTTTAATTATAAAGACTATAACAATAACTATAATTTTAAACAAATAACTGAAGTTTGAGATAACTACAATAACAAAACCCAATGTTAACCGTCTAATTATAAACCTGTAACACTTTATTTTAACTTGTTACATGTCATCATATTTGCATACTAAATTGTGAGTGGATTAATTTATAGTACTTAAATATGTTGTTGTAACCCTAATAACTATAATTATATCATTAATCACCAGCACAGTTACTATAACGTGCAGATACAGACCGACACAGACAACTGTAATGATTACTATAACCAATAACTAAATTGTGAGTGGTTTATAGTGTTGTTGTGTTAATAACTATTACTGTGTTAATAACTATAATAATAATAACACTAATATAACTAGAATGACAACAATAAATGTAATGAAAACTGCTGTATAATAACCGATACTGTAACCGATAACTATTATGATAACATAACAGTAACTATAATAATGATAACTTTAACTGTAACAATAACTTTAATGCTAACTTTAGTTATAATAACTATAACAATAACTATAATTATAACATTAGCTATGATAACTATAATGCTAACTGAAAGTATAATAGTAACTATAACCGATAACTAAAATAACAACAATAACATTAACTTTACAATGTTAACTATAGTCTAATGATAAACTATTACTAATAACTATAATTATAACATTAACTTTGAAAATTATAACCATAGCAATATAACTATAACTAGGTAACTATATATATAAATATATAACTGATATAACTGATAACTATAATAACAATAACAACGATAATTTAATAGCTATAATGACAACTATGATGATAACAATATTTTAACTATTATGTTAGCTCTAATAGCAGCTATATGTATAATGATAACTTTAACAATAATAATAACGATAAGTCTAATGATAAACTATAACCAGTAAAAACAACAATAAAGATAACTACATCATAATAACTATATTAGCATCCACACCAGCGGATGATAACTCTGTTTATTTAATAATCACTCTGTAGTTTTGTCGCCTGCCACTTTAAATGCTGGAGCTCATTAAAGTCAGATGGATTCTGATTGGATGTCAATGTTTTTATCATTTATCAGCTAGAAAGAAAATCCTGGAGTCTGTTATTCTCTTAGATTGATTATTGAAATGGGTTACACTTTATTTTGTCCACTTTAGACATTCTACTAACTATAAGTAACTTTGCAATTACATGTCAACTAATTATCATTAACTTGCAGCTACAGGTCTACTAACTCTCAGAGTAGACTGTTAGGTTAGGTTTAGGGTTAGTAGAATAAGTTGACATATACTTGCAAAGATTCTTATAGTCAGTATGTTGTATGTTGTGGACCCATCAAAATAAAGTGTTAGAAGATATGATAGTCTACTAATACTCTAATGACTGCTAGTTTACATGTAGTTGCAAAGTTACTTACTGTTAGCAGAATGTCTAAAGTGGACTGTCAAAATAAAGAGTTACATTGAAATGTATTATTTATGATTGTAGTTATCATTTGTGGTGTGAATAGACTCTAAAACCTGAAGTCATCTCAAACTTTAAGACTGATGTGCTGCTGCGCAAACACTGAGATTCACTGCAGCAGATGAACTTCTGCAGTAACAGGGCTTCATTTGTCAAGTGTGATTCACGTACTGTACTTGTGTGTTTGAGTGTACAGTATGTAGATAGGTGTCATTAGAGAAGGTGTATTCATGAACAGATATGATCATATTCCCCTATAATCTGACTGTAAAGTTTTTTTTTGAAGCGGGACAGCAGTCATGAATCTCTCATGAGTCATTACACTGAATGATTGTAAGTTTCCTCCCTGACATCTGATGGCCCGCTGTGATTGTGTACGGGAGTGTGTGTGTGTGTGTGTGTGTGTGTTAATGGAGACACAATGTGAGTCATCAGAGGAAATGAAGTCGCTGCTGAAACACAAAACAATCTGTCCACATGTGATGAGCAGTGAATCACACACTGCTGTCTCGTTCACACTGACAGTGATTTATTGCTGCTCGCAGGAGGGAGGGAGGGAGGGGGGTTATACTGTTGGACGCTCTGCTGTTATCGCTGGACTTTAGACAGTCTTAGTGCTGTCAAATGATTAATCGCGATTAATCACATCCAAAAACAGTTTTTGTTTACATAATATATGTGTGTCCTTTGTATATTTATTATGTATATATATATATAAACACACATACATATATATAAGAAAAATGTTATGTTTAAATATAAAACATTAGGGCTGGGCGATATGGCCTAAAAATCAAAACCTTGCTTAATTGAACACTTTACCTCGATTACGATTATAGAGCGATTTTTTATATATATATATATATATATTGTAAGGGAGCCAGTGGTGTGTCAACTGCAGAAAAAAGGCCCCAAAGATGTTCTGAAGAGCATAAGCACCACTGTTCCAAATGTACCGGCAGATGGAGACGTACAAATAAGGTGACGTGACAATGGGGTCAAAAGTTCAGAGTGTTTATTCCCAGGAGTGCAAAAATGAAGGTTTCCCTCTAGTGTCTCAAAGATATTTACAATGAAAATTCAAAAACACGCAAAAAAAAACAACATAAAGAAACTGATCAAACAACCATTTGGCTATGTCAAACGAATTGACCCAAAAGACAGCGACTCCAAAAATCATCTCACAACTCACTCTATGAGTTTTCTAACAAATCTGAGAGGCCATCTTAAAAAGACAAAGCCCCTCCTACTTGGACTAAACCATTTGGTAATTAAAGGTAATAAAGAAACTTAAGAAAAACAAATAGATGTACTTTAACAGTAACAAAGAGATAAACTGTTATGATAACACAAAACACAGAAATTTGAAACAAAACAAACTCAATTAATTATTAATGCTTAACAATGCTCAACCCAGAATTAAGCAGCTCCCCAACATCCCCCTTCCTACATGAGTACAATGAACCATGCCATCTATTGGCGGGAATGGGATCTTCAAAATGGTGAGCATCTACTGTGACCGGGTTTTGTCTGTTTGGCATGGGAAACTGTTCCAGTACGTAAGTATGACTATATATAATAATATGTAATTTGTTATACAGAAACAATAAACATTTAACCTGATCACCGGTCTCGCTTTACTTCTTAACACAACACAATACATAAATCAACATAAAATGTATGAATCATTAGATGTCAAACTTTGAAAGAAATGACATAAGGACAGGAACAACATTACATAACACATGATCAATGACCAACATATCTGTGTTAACTGGTGTTCAGTTTGCGCAAAACAGATAGGGAAATATATGCATGTATGTTCACAGTCCCGTGTCAATGTAAGAGTCCTTTTCATAATAAAAGTCTCTAGTCACAGAGCCTCACTGTGACATATATATTTTTTATTTTTTTGCCCTCATAGTTCATTAAAGGTTTGTACTGTAAATATAGCTACTCAACTATTAAAGGTGGGATTTTTTTTTTTTTTTTTTTCTAATGAAAGAGTGCATTTCTTATCTTTGTGATTTTAAAATAATTGAAGGAAACAAACTATTTATGGTTATTTGTTGAATATTTCGAACAATTTAAATCAAAGATTGCTTGAAATGAAGATGTCTTATGAAAAAAGTCACATTTCAGTTTAATTGTAAAAAGCAAGTTTCCTAAAAAAAATAATAACTTTCATTTTTTGCAAACAAAATAAATGAATATTGCCATGTCAAAGTAGAAAATAACCAGCATCTCATGCAAACAAAATAGATTTTAAATATTGTCATGTGAAAAGTAGAAAATAACTTGTATCTCATGTAATTGAATATTATTTTAAACCATGAAATGTGAAAAGTAGAAAATAATAGCCTAATTTGCATCTCCTGTAAACAAATAATTTTAAATAATGCATGTAAATAGAACACTGCAGATTAAGAGAAAGAGCAGGGCTGCATCTCAGTGATCTTGTCCTGTCACTCTATATGCATATTTACTCTAGGTTCTTACTGGCCGTTCACACAGAACACGTCTTTGTGTCTAAAACCGCCAGACGCAGCGCTCAGGAATGGTTTTAAAAAATAAAGCGCAGTGCAGAATGCCTACTCCGCCATGTTGCTTTCAAATACAAAAGTTGCCATGCCAACCTGCTACTGTAAACAAAAGCTGGCAACGCTTGCCCCGCCTCTGGGGTCTTCTGATTGGTCCACTGTTTTGGAACTGACATTGATGAGCGTATCGATATGTATCGATATATCTATGGATGAGCGGCGCTATCACGCCACTCATGTGCGAGACGCTGCAAAACACGCGAGTGCAAAGGTCACGTCCGTATATGCAAGGCAAGTTTATTTATATAGCACATTTCATACACAATGGTAATTCAAAGTGCTTTACATAAAAGGAAGTAAAATAATCATTAATAAAATAATCACAACAATAAAACATGGAACTTAAAAACTTTTTAAATTATTTAAAAATGTATTTAAAATGAATTTAAAACAGTTAAAAATAGAAAAATTATTATACATAAAATACAGTGCAGTCAGTTGGGACGTAGCACAGAGCTCATTCAACAAATGCACAGCTAAACAGATGAGTTTTGAGTCTGGATTTAAATGTGGCCTAATGTTTTAGCACATCTGATCTCTTCTGGAAGCTGGTTCCAACTGCGGGCGGCATAATAGCTAAAAGCGGATTCCCCTTGTTTTGTGTGAACCCTTGGTGTTTCTAACTGACTCGATCCTAATGATCTGAGTGGTCTGTTAAGGTTTATATTCAGTGAGCATATCTGCAATGTATTTAGGTCCTATGCCATTGAGTGACTTATAAATGAGTAAAAGTACTTTAAAATCAATCCTAAATGTAACTGGAAGCCAGTGTAAGGACCTGAGGACTGGTGTGATATGCTCAGATTTTCTGGTTCTAGTCAGAATCCTGGCAGCAGCGTTCTGGATGAGCTGCAGCTGTCTAATGGCTGCCCACTGCTCCGGGTGTGTGTTCACGGTGTGTGTTCTCTGCTGTGTGTGTGCGCTTTGGATGGGTTAAATGCAGAGCACAAATTCCGAGAATGGGTAACCATACTTGGCCACTTGTCACGTCACACTTTCTTTCTTTAGAAGGCCGGTGAGAAGACCATTACAGTAATCCACCCTTTTGGTGATAAAGGCATGAACAAGTTTCTCCAAGTCTTGTCTGGAAACAAAACATCAAATTCTTGCAATGTTTTTGAGATGATAGTATGCTGATTTAGTTACTGCTTTGGCATGACTACTGAAACTAAGGTCTGTCTCCAGAATCACCCCAAGATTCTTGACTTGATTTTTAGTTGTTTGACCCTTAGAGTCAAGGTATGCATTCACCTTGAGAACTTCATCTTTGTTGCCAAATGCAATGACTTCAGTTTTCTCCTTGTTTAGCTGAAGAAAGTTCTGGCACATTCAACTGTTAATTTCATCAATGCATTGGCAGAGGGAGTCAATGGGGCTATAGTCATTTGGCTATAGTCATTTGGAGATAAGGCTAGGTAAATCTGAGTATCATCAGCATAGCTGTGATAGGCAATTTGTTTCTTTATCATTATTTGACTTAGTGGGAGCATATACAGGCTAAACAGGAGCTGTGCAAGAATTGATCCTTGTGGGACTCCGCATGTCATGGACGTCCACTTAGACTTATGCTCTCCTATACTCACATAATAACCTCTCCCTTCTAAGTATGACCTGAACCATTTGAGTACCATCCCAGAAAGCCCGACCCAGTTTTCCAGTCTCTCTAGAAGTATGTTATGATCGACAGTGTCAAACGCAGCACTAAGATCTAGTAGTACCAGCACTGATATTTTGCCAGAATCAGAATTAAAGCGAATATAATTTATCTTAACAGTGCAGTTAAACTAAATGTACGAAGCTAACCTCAACATTAACAACAACATTGAAATAAGAGCGCATGCATTTTTACTTGCATCTGGCTGATAGATCAACCATGATTTATCTGTCAATAAGATGCATTTAAAATCACTTTTTCTGTGTGCGTGCTGGATATGTGAGCACATGGGCGAAGAAACAAGATTTAAGGACGATTTATTCATATCCAAAACGAGAGGATGTGAACATTACGGAGCGCTGAACACTCTCATGCAGTGCATGTTTCATTCATAGCTCGCGCAGAAAGTACAAACGGCCTAGTAGAAGAAGCTAAATCCCTAATGTGGACAAAGGCATCCTGCTATGGCTGTAGCTAAAAAAGGTAACTTCAGGTCATTTCGAGGTAATAAATATATTATATGAATAATGCAGTGCTAATTTACATAAAATTTAATACAGTATAGAAACTATTCTGCCTTATTATGTGTTTGTATAAACCAATCCTAAAATTGTCATTAGGAAAATACAGAAAAAATATTATGGAATACAAATTATTGGTTGTCATTCAGCAGTGTATTTGATTTCTTATCCAATTAAAATGCATAAGAAAAAATAAAGCCTGGCAATTAGACTTTTTTTTTTTTTTTATTTCTGTCCCCCTCATTTCTGAAATGATTGCTACACCCCTATATTTGCAGTACAGAAAACAGTGCACAAGTCTTCTTGTGCTTGAATGGTTTAAAGTCATATTAAAGGAATCGATCATTTTTTTTCTTCCTTTTCTTTTCTTTTAAACCCTCACTTACCCTTCTTTGCTTTTGCCCTTCTTAAAAACAACCACATAATCTAATACGTGAATGTACTTTTCAAAATTAGTTATAAAACAGTTGCTCCAGGCAACAAGGATAGGTAGTATGTTTGCATCAAACATGACAGGTTATGAGACTAATATCATGTTTTGCTCAAATCACTATAACATCAGTCGTGTTTGAAACAGTTGGCTTCTGTGGTTCCATGTTGCTTCTTATCACAGTGAGACAGAAAATATTTTGAATAAAAATCTTTACTGTGATACAAGATATGTCAATTAGTGTTGCATTGCAATTGGGTGTTTATTGTCTTCCATGTTTCATTACTCAAAGCGTCTCTATCTGCATGTTATTCAGCTGTAGTGATATCGGATGCATTTGTCCATATAAGGGATTTCCTGGGTCTCACTTGTGAAACAGACATTAAAGTACATGAGGGTTAGGGTTAACCCTGCTCCATAATGCTCACATCGTCTCATGTTGGGTAAAAATAGAAAAATAATACTGAAGTACTTTGTAAGTAGTTTTTCAGCAAATTACTTTTTTACTCTTACTTGACTCATATTATTTTTCAGTACTTTTACTTGTTCTCAAGTAAATTATTCCTTAAGTAGCAATACTTTTACTTAAGTACAATTTCTTAGTACTCTTTCCACCACTGTGTGACACACACTGACTGATGGTGTGTGTCGATGGTCTCGGGT
>JAPDDO010000356.1:52500-67500 GCA_027422415.1 Schizothorax lantsangensis | reverse complement strand
TTGTGCTGCTTAATATTTTTTTTGGAACCTGTGATACTTTTTTCAGAATTCTTTGATGAATATAAAGTTTAAAAGAACAGCATTTATTCAAAATAATATTTTCTAACAATAAAAGTCTTTACTACTTTTTATCCAATTAACACATCCTTGCTGAATATAAGTATTATTTTGTTTAAAAAAAAATTACTGACCCCAAACTTTTGAATAGTAGTGTATATTGTAAAACAAAATTTATATTGTAAATAAACACTGGTCTTTTTAACTTTTTATTTATCAAAGAATCATGAAAAATGTATCACAGGTCCCAAAAAAAATATTAAGTATCACAACTGTATTTAAAATTTATTATAAATCAGCATATTATTATGATTTCTGAAGATCATGTGACACTGAAGACTGTATTAATGATGATGAAAATTCAGCTGCGCATCACAGAAATAAATTATATTTTAAAGTATATTAAAATAGAACACTGTTATTTTAAATTGCATTAATATTTCACAGCATTACAGTTTTGTTCTGTATTTTTGTTCAAATAAATACATCCTTGATGAGCATAAGAAACTTCTTTAAAAAACATTAAAAATCTTACTGATCCCAAACTTTTGAACGGCAGGGTATACCCTCGGTTTTTGCTTATTGTTCTTAAATTTGGGAACAACTTCTTTTAGTGGAAAACAAAAGATATTTATCAGTTATGTCCATGCTGCTTTTTGTCCATATGAAATAAATGAGGATAGACTAAGGGCCAGCGGACGCGGAGTGACAAATTAGCGTGTGTGGACACAATTGAATATGCATTTGTAGAGTTTCCCTTTCATATGCAAAAGCGTATTGCAATGCATTTTACTAACGGAGCATGTCTTGCGCCTGAACAGAGAGAAGGGTTATTGTAATATGCATAAAAATTCGTACCTCTGTGCACTTTTTGTACAGGCACGTTTCGCCGCAGTTCAAAGAGAAATGTCCACTGAGTGGCGCTAAAACACAAGTTCAATACGTGAACCCTGCACTTTACATTTTGCGGCGGTTCAGAATTCAAATATCCGGGGACCGTCACTAAAAATTAATGCTCAAAAGTTATAGTGTTAACAAATGCAAAACTGATATAAAAACGTATTTGTTGATGCAACCATGCTATTTGGGAGGAGCTCCTCACCTCTGTATTCATAGATAAATGGAACGACGCAATGCACTGTTTTACTAAAACGTCAGAGTTTTAAGTCATTTCTTTTGCCCGAGTTTGTTTAGCTAAAACTGTCCCTAAGATCTGTATCATAATTTGCTTCCTAAGACGCAGTCTGTGAGCAAACCTTTATTTCTGTGGCTTCTTTATTCTTTATTCTTTTTTGACTACACTAATTTGCACGGCACTTGGATATCAAATGAATGTTGCGTCTATGTTCTTTAGTTCATGCATTATATGCGCTCTCGTGCTAATTTGCCCTGTTTGTGTATCATGAGGAACTGGATATATCACTTTGTGTGAGGAACTGGATCCTCCTCCTCCGCTGCAGCTCTCAGATCTGATTCAGTGGTAATATGCTGAAGGTACGGTGTGATATGAGTGATGAGACACACATGAAGCGCTGTGTTTCTGTACAGGAGCACGGCAGCACTGACCTGAGCACAGGCCAGCTCGTGTGCAGAAGATTTCTCTCTCAGAGCGAGGCATCCAGCCCGGGCCGAGACAGACGGGATGTGCGGCGTGAGACGGGTCGTCGGCTCCGGTCTCCAGCTCACCGCGGAGGTCAGGGGTCATCTGTGTATTCTGCTCTCTGAAGGGCCGTTTACATCAGACGTGTTCTTACACTTACACTTTGTCTGTCTGGTTGTCTGAGAGACTGGATGGCCTTACAACATTTAAGGTTTGAGCTATTAAAGCTTCTACAAAATTTTGGTCACACCGTGTCCTTACTACACTTGACGCGACAAGCAATTTGGGTTTCCACACCAGTGTTAGTTTTGGCAGGCATTTTTAATTTAGTCTTAGTCTTTATCTTGAGACAACTATGCTTAATAGTCTTAGTCACGTTTTAGTCATTTGAGTCTTTCATAGTTTTAGTCGACGAAAAGTCATGGCATTTTTGTCAACTTTTAATCATTACTTTTAGTCAAACTGCAGTTACCAACATTTACTTTGATAGCTATTTTATATGTAGTCTTCAAACAAAAATAGTCATTAATTCTTCTCTCTTTAGGCCAAATCAATTAAGCTTGAATCAAGGATTGAATTTGGAAAAACTGGAATAAATTATGACAATTTTAATTTTTGGGTAGAGATACAAATTAAACACATTTTTAAGACACAGTTGGTTTACTTAACATGTATACATCTATTTAACATCTTTTGTTGTTTAACATTAATGACACAGACATGTATTTAATTAGGAATGCTATCCATTTAAGACAGCATGCATGTAATACTGACACAGTTTTCAGCCACCTGTTTACATTCACTTAAGCCATAACCGACTGTATTTACGTGAGATACTCTACACAATAGACATTTGGACTGCTGTGTGTGTATTTGAGCACTGAGCGCTGAGAACTGAAGAAGTGGAGTGTGTGCACGAGAGCATTTCTATCAGCGTGATTCCGCCTATCCCGCCTTCACTAACTATAAGTTAATTGAGCAAACGAATTGTGACTCCCGGGAAAAATTACACGGTGCACTTTCAGATTTAAAACTTTGCAGGATGTTTTCATTCACTTAGAGCTGTTGCACACTGCATGAAAGCTCATTTTCAAACATCCATAATAGGGGCACTTTAAAACGAAAACACCATTTTCAGATATATTCAGATTAATGAAGACGTAGCCTAACTCGCACAAGAGCTACAGTGTAAAAACACCTGTCGTGTTCCGCTGAAAAGGGCTGATGGTTTGTGTGGCAGATGGCAGTGGAGGAGACGGCCAGATGTCTTCACCTCTCTTTCATCTCCCGGCTGAGTTCTTCCACCCCACCACCGCTGCGATTCCCCAGGGCAGTCCAGCCACCGGAGTGGCCCAGCCGGGCTCCAGACTCGCATCTCCGGCCTCATGGGCTTCTCTCAGGTCCCCAGGGGCCAACAGCAGGGTCATGAGCTCTCAGGTAAGAGACACCACACGTACAACATGACAGACGACCGTTCAAACTCAATCAGGACTTACAGTCAAGTGTCTGGATACCAACATAAGGATGAAGGGGTCTCAGGTAGACAGACTTTGACTACAGACATTAAGTTAGGTCCATTTTGCAGCTTATTCTGGCCAACAGTCATCCACTTAAAGGGGTCATAGACTGAGAAATCAGAATTTCTTTAGACATCTAAGAGATCATTGTACTATAAAAACATCCTGTAAGTTTCAGAACTCAAAACTTTCTCTTTAGTTTAAAAACAGCTTATATTGAAGCCAGTCTGCCAAAACGACAGCTTGTGGAATGTGCCACATTATGACCCCTCCTCCGCAGAAGATCAACGCTTGCTTCTACATTTAGCTCCGCCCACACATTCTACAGCACAGCCTGTTTAGCTCCGCCCACCGATTCTACAGCACAGCCTGTTTAGCTCTGCCCAATGATTCTACAGCACAGCCTGTTTAGCTCCGCCCAATGATTCTACAGCACAGCCTGTTTAGCTCCGCCCAATGATTCTACATCACTGCCTGTTTAGCTCCGCCCACCGATTCTACAGCACAGCCTGTTTAGCTCCGCCCAATGATTCTACATCACTGCCTGTTTAGCTCCGCCCACTGATTCTACAGCACAGCCTGTTTAGCTCCGCCCAATGATTCTACATCACTGCCTGTTTAGCTCCGCCCAATGATTCTACATCACTGCCTGTTTAGCTCCGCCCACCGATTCTACATCACTGCCTGTTTAGCTCCGCCCACCGATTCTACAGCACAGCCTGTTTAGCTCCGCCCAATGATTCTACATCACAGCCTGTTTAGCTCCGCCCACTGATTCTACAACACTGCCAGTTTTGAAATTTGATGGGAGCCCACCTTTATCCAATAGGTTGATATCTAGTTTACTTGCTACTAACTGGCTCCTCTTACTTCCACTATAGAAAAATGAAGTCAAAAGTCATCTTGCGATTATGTCATTTGGAGCCAGTGTCTGTGCAGTAGTGATCGTGAGGTGGAGCCGCGGTATCAAAGTCCCACCCAAACTCCCACAGACCCAATCGCAAGCTCACAATCATGACACCACAGCCCATTTTTATAGCATCAAATAACTAACTAAACTCAAACTTATTCAAAAAACGAACACTTGAGCATACATCAACATGCTAAGAACTGAATAAAATGATGGAAACCATCTTTGGAAAAATGCATTTGAAGTGTATTTTGATTATTTAGTTAGTCTCACATGCCATTAGATTACATTTAAGACCTATACTGGGTCCAGCCACTTGGGGCGATCAAAATCTTTTGGCTTCACTTTTCAGTATTTGTGCGGTACACTTGTGTAAACCTGATTTCCAGGTAGATTTGTGCACCCTTGTCTCCTGAAAGTTGGGTAAACCCCACCAATCAGTTTTTTTCCAACTTTCTGTGCAGTTGCGGATAGAAAATTTGCAGTTGCAGATCTGGGTCACTAAGCCCTATCCAGATCCAGGTTTGCTTCTCTTTCTTGACTCTCTTGTCGTTTCTTGCAGCAGACGTCCCACAGTAACTCCTCGCTGGCCACGGGCAGTTCGGTGAGCAGCCTGCAGACCATGCTGGAGGAGGGAGTCTCCCCGTCAGGAGACCCTAAGCTACCCTTGATCTGCCGAATCCACGTCCCTCCTCCAGAACTCAGCCAGAGATCCCGCCCTCCACAGACTCTGTTCAACCTCCAGGCCACCAGGGGGCCCCACAGGAATCAGACCAGATACAGTGACTGCACAAACCCTAACTGGATCCCACAGGACCCCTCCGATGAGGACACTGGATCTGGGGTTAGGGCTGGAGGACCTAGTAATCCGGAACAGTTATCGGATAATCTGAGTAGCTTCTCTTTGACGTCTCTGCACCCGCCTGATTCGCTGGCGCCGCCGCTGGCCAAGAAGTGCAACAGCACTGGGAGTTTAGTACAGGGGAGCCTAGCGGTCCGGGATAAAGATGGGAGGTGCCTATACGGATTCAATCACTGGACTGAATCAACAGGTGAGGAAACTGAGAGGGATGCATCCCCCGTTGGCGCCAAGACGTGCAGCCAGACTGTGGGATCTGGCTGCCGTAAGAACAGATGAAATGCGCAGTTTGGTCCAGGTATGGGACAGTGTTTGGTCTCTTCTGTGAACTCGTCTCCATGTTTATCTCGAATGACACAAACCTGTTTCCTGTTGTGCTACTGACCAGCTGAAGCTCACAGCCAGAGCAACACAGTGTCTTTTCTTCTTCAGGGCATTACACTGGATGCCTCGGAGGAGATGCAGTAGTCATGGAGTAGCGTAGAATGTTCTGGAACTGAGTACATTCATTCATAGGCCAAAACAGACTAAGAACCTCACCAGCCGGAGTGTGTAGCGATCTTTATGTGACACCGGGCGTGTAGCATGTGACACGTTCAATGCAGAAAGGTGACATACAATGCTGCGTTCATGTCATGTTGAAATTACTGCCGAGTACTGTGGTTGAGAAAGTCATTTTCTTTCTAAAAGCATCTTGAAACACTGTGGAGGATATGCCTTTTTTTTCTTAGAGAAAATTGTTGGCAAATTGTCTTGTTTAAAGCATAAACTTTACTAAATTTAGGTTGTAATGTTTTCCCCAAGGATGTTTTGATGCTTGTACTGGGAAACGAGACAAAAAACTGAACAAGACAAGAAGTGCATCTGAAATCTGATAGTGTCTAAGTACTACATTTGATGAGGAATATGTACTTTCTTTGTTCTTGTATCAATGTGTGGATGTGGACTTCATGTTATATGTGACCTATGGCATCAGTTGCGTCGCTTTAAGTCAAGTCACCTTTATTTATATAGCGCTTTATACAATACTGATTGTGTCAAAGCAGCTTTACAGTGTTAACAGGAAAATAGTTTGTCAACAATGCAAGAGGTCAATGGAAAAGAGTCATTTTTCCAGCTAAAGTTAAATAATTGATGATTCAGTGATGCCATCATCCAGTTTAGCTCCCTTCCAATAGTGTCTGTGCAATCAGCGTCCCAAACTAAGCAAGCCAAAGGCGACAGTGGCAAGGAACCAAAACTCCATCGGTGACAGAATGGAGAAAAATCCTTGGGAGAAACCAGGCTCAGCCGGGGGCCAGTTCTCTTCTGGCCAGATGAAACCAGCATGGCGTTGCTTTAGTGCTGTTCAACATTACCCTGCCGTGGCCTCATGGGATAGTAAAGTGTCCACTAGCAGAAGGTCATCCAGGTACTTTTTGCCTACTGTTTTACGAATTTTAACATACTACTCATTTCAGATACTGTTTAACAATAGGAAAATAGGCGTATTCTGATGCACTGGATGGACTTTTTGCAGGAAACCGGCAAATTATGAAAGCTCTGACTTGTGTATAAACCAAAACTGGTAATTTGGTACCTACAGGTTAATTCACCTCTGGTTCTCGATTGATATTTCATTGAATGAAGGACAGTTTAAACGTCTGAAAACGAGCTAAAGACACAAATTAAACATCATTAAACTCATCGTTGCTCTAGAAGCACATCATTTCTGTGTCGGTGTTCAGATCTCGTGCAGTAATTCTGACGTGAGCGTGGCATTAGAACGGCGTCTTTCGTTTCATTCTTATGTGGGAGGATTGAGATTTAGCAGCCGCCCACAGATCATTAGAGCTGCAGGGTGAGTTTATCAATGTGTGATGGTAGTTAAGAATATTGACTTGACTGAGGAAACATCGCAAGCCCAAACCACGACACGCACTGAATGCTGGACTCTACAGGATGATTGAGGATCTTGTAGGGTTTGTTTTGTTTTTGGATGTTCTGTGTTTCTAGTATAATGATGGTAGAAGCAGAAACATGAGCTCTGATCCTAAACCCAGTGAGCTGCCCAGCTAGACAACAATGTTGCAGTTGGTCTGACCATATTTATCACGTTTTATCATCAGCAGATTGGCAGAAGATCCCATAGCATACATGCATGTGCGCCCATTAACATACATTTATCAAATCATTCGTTTTTGAGGCGTTCGTGAGTTTTTGGAAAGATTCATGTATTTTTGTGTCCAGGATGTTGAGCTGTTGTGGAGTTTTGTTTCTGAGTGTTTCATTTCAATCTCTAATGTAAACAGCCAGGTCACTCACTAGGGTTTGGATTAGAGCTGATGTTCGTCTCTGGAAATCATGCATGAGAGATGATGTCACTGTACTGTGAAGATGGCAAAAAGTGTTGATTTATTTTTAAAATATAATGTGGAAGTTCACTCTTTTACTTGCGTAGTTTTACATCTCTGTCTTCCACTTTGCATTTTGTACAAACGTCTCCCTAAAAACACAACCACATGTGGTTCTGAGGCCCAAAACACACTATACACAAGAACATGAACACAATATCTTCTAGCTCTGCATTAAAATCATCATTCGTATGCATGCCATGCCAGTTTGAGTCGCGATTTGCTGCAAGTGTCACTCAAGCTGCCATTGCTGTAAACTGTCTTCTTCAATGGTCAGTTTTCTCTTCCAGATAAGGAATCTTATGTTTATGATTTTTCAGTCACTTACAGACATTCAATGGAAACTATATCGCCCCCTTCAGTCCTGTAGTGTTATTGCACTTGCATCACTGGCAGTATACGACGTGCAGCTTATGTTTCTGGCCTTTAATGAGATGCTGAAACGGAGGCAGATCAGTGAAATGATTTTACTGATTTTGTTTCTCATTTGCACAGCTGATTTGTTTGTAAAGGACTCTCAGTGCATTCATTTGCATGATTGCATCTAAATTTATGTATACTTTAGTGTCCTTATTCCAAACCTCCTGCTGTGATCGAATCATTCTCACTGGATCTACAGCGCTGAAAAACTGGGCAAATCAGCCACAAACTCATTCATTTCTCAGACTTAAAAAAACAACAAAAACTTGATATTTGTAAGCCTTTTGATGGTATGTGAAATATATATTCACCTACAATATTTATGTATTTGCTCTGAAACTCTTCTTTAATACCATCTTTTCAACCAAACAGTCATTGTTGCCAGAATAAGCTTTAGTTCAAATAATCAAGGCATGTTTCCCACATCATTTTTCACTAAATGAACACAATAATGATATTTAATACATGAAGAGAACAATGCATAGCAATACTGACCTATATATATTTTTATGGGAACATGTTGAAGCATGTTAAATGGCACATGACTTCTGTGAACATTTTTGAATGATGAACCATCTGATTGTTTTGAATTGATTTATTGTAATGAACCATTCAAAAGTGATACTGACGTGGTCTTTATGAAACTTTATGAGCAAATATAAAGCATCAAACGTATTTTAACCATTGCAATGTTTACTTACTTTAGTTTATTTATATTGCCAATATAATTCTGTAGTAAATATTCTGTATTCTGCCCAGCCTTATCTCAGAGATTTCCATTTAGATGAAACTGAACTTCTGCTTTGGTTCTTCTGAAGTTCAGAGGAGTTTCATGCGTTTTCATGTGCTGTAGCATTTCATCATTCACAATCATAATAAAGTGTCTGAACTGCTTTACTGACGTCAGTGAATCAGCAGAGTTCTGGTTAGCATGGGTAGTTAATCACATCCTCTAGTTGTGTCAGTGCTTGATTTGGTTCATTGATGTCTGTCAGAACATCTTTCTGCTGTGAGGAATCATCTCATGAGTCTGATTTTAGGCTGAATGGTTCGTTTAAGTCAAGTAACGATGCCTCCCTTCAGAGGAGATCTCAAGTCCCTTTTCCACTGCAGGAACTTTCCCCAGGAACTAGGGACTTTGGGCTGGTACTTGGTGTGTTTCCACCGCAGGAACCAGGATCTAAATAAAGTTCCAGGTACAAATTTGCCCCTCAGAAAGTCCCTGCTCGGGGGTAGTACTTTTTCAAAGGTCCGGAGCTTTCGGGGGCGGGACTTGGGCGCTGAGCATGCTGATTGGTTGAGTTCACGCAGCATTGTATTTCAACCACCATATTCGCATAATTTCGCGTAAGTTATTGTGTCATGAAATGTAGTTTTAAAAGTATTTCAGGTGAGAATGTAGTTGTTTAAAACTCAAATCTGCAGTTTATTTATAAAAACAGCGGCTATTTGAAAATGTGCTTCGCCGAACTACCGAGGACGCAAGTCAGAAATTTGCGTACTTGATATTGAGAAACGCGCGCAGACCTAACGTTACGTCACCAGACTATTTGCCTAATCTTCTCGGTACTTTAGACCGTGATGGAAACGCAGACATCAACAGGTCTGGGGGAAAAGTTCCTGGGACAAATTGTTCCAGGTAATTTCGGTGGAAAAGCGGCTTTAATGAGCTGTCAGAGGATCCCGCTCTTTGAAGTTCTCCGTGAGATCTGTGAGTCCAAACCACTGATGCTGGGATTGAGAAGATCCCTCGGATCAGAGCGGCTCCGCTGGATTCACTTCACGCCTAAAGCACCAAAATAATGTATCATGGAAAATAACAACAAAATCAAACAATTAGATTTACAACTACTAATGTCTATTTACTCATAATGCCACAAACAACTCAACAGGCTTGTTTGTATACAATTAGGTCTCATTAGTTAATGCATTAACTAACATGAACTAACAATAAGTGATATATTGTTAACAGTTATTAAGTACAATTATTGTTCACTTGTGTGTTCATGTCAGTTGCTTTTAACTGATGTTAACAAATACACTTTTGATTAAAAAAATGTATTAGTAAAACATTACTAAGATTAATAAATGTTGTTCCTTCATTGTTAGTTCATGTTAACTGGTGTAGTTAACTAATATTAACAAATTAAGCCTTTTTGTAAAGTTGTTTTTAAATGTTTTTTTTTATATATAGTGATGGTTTTATAGTTAATAATTGATCACGAAATGCATCATGATAAACAATTTGTGATAAATTTTTTTTTTTTTTTTTTTACCAAAAATACTTTAAAAGCAGTAATATTGTGCCATTATTTTACCATTTTAAAAAAAATGTTTTCTGTTGTAAAGTATTTTATAATGCAGTTAATTCCTGTGATTGCAAACCTTGTTTACTGTAGCTGTGTTCATAATTTTTGAGAATGAAACTGTCTCTTTATTTAGTTGTCCTAACTAGTGTGTCATAGCTAGTCTTTATCATGTTGTCCTAACTAGTGTGTCATAGCTAGTCTTTATTCTGTTGTCCTAACTAGTGTGTCCTAGCTAGTCTTTATTATGTTGTCCTAACTAGTGTGTCCTAGCTAGTCTTTATTATGTTGTCCTAACTAGTGTGTCCTAGCTAGTCTTTATCATGTTGTCCTAACTAGTGTGTCCTAGCTAGTCTTTATCATGTTGTCCTAACTAGTGTGTCCTAGCTAGTCTTTATCATGTTGTCCTAACTAGTGTGTCCTAGCTAGTCTTTATTCTGTTGTCCTAACTAGTGTGTCCTAGCTAGTCTTTATTCTGTTGTCCTAACTAGTGTGTCCTAGCTAGTCTTTATTATGTTGTCCTAACTAGTGTGTCCTAGCTAGTCTTTATTATGTTGTCCTCTAGTGTGTCCTTAGTCTTTTCATGTTGTCCTAACTAGTGTGTCCTAGTGTCTTTATCTTTATTATGTTGTCCTAACTAGTGTGTCCTAGCTAGTCTTTATCATGTTGTCCTAACTAGTGTGTCCTAGCTAGTCTAGTGTGTTTATTATGTTGTCCTAACTAGTGTGTCCTAGCTAGTCTTTATTATGTTGTCCTAACTAGTGTGTCCTAGCTAGTCTTTATTATGTTGTTTATTATGTCTTTATTATTGTCCTAACTAGTGTGTCCTAGCTAGTCTTTATTATGTTGTCCTAACTAGTGTGTCCTAGCTAGTCTTTATTATGTTGTCCTAACTAGTGTGTCCTAGCTAGTCTTTATTATGTTGTCCTAACTAGTGTGTCCTAGCTAGTCTTTATTATGTTGTCCTAACTAGTGTGTCCTAGCTAGTCTATATTCTGTTGTCCTAACTAGTGTGTCCTAGCTAGTCTTTATTATGTTGTCCTAACTAGTGTGTCCTAGCTAGTCTTTATCATGTTGTCCTAACTAGTGTGTCCTAGCTAGTCTTTATCATGTTGTCCTAACTAGTGTATCCTAGCTAGTCTTTATCATGTTGTCCTAACTAGTGTGTCCTAGCTAGTCTTTATTATGTTGTCCTAACTAGTGTGTCCTAGCTAGTCTTTATCATGTTGTCCTAACTAGTGTATCCTAGCTAGTCTTTATCATGTTGTCCTAACTAGTGTGTCCTAGCTAGTCTTTATTATGTTGTCCTAACTAGTGTGTCCTAGCTAGTCTTTATTATGTTGTCCTAACTAGTGTGTCCTAGCTAGTCTTTATTATGTTGTCCTAACTAGTGTGTCCTAGCTAGTCTTTATTATGTTGTCCTAACTAGTGTGTCCTAGCTAGTCTTTATTATGTTGTCCTAACTAGTGTGTCCTAGCTAGTCTTTATTCTGTTGTCCTAACTAGTGTGTCCTAGCTAGTCTTTATTATGTTGTCCTAACTAGTGTGTCCTAGCTAGTCTTTATCATGTTGTCTAACTAGTGTATCCTAGCTAGTCTTTATCATGTTGTCCTAACTAGTGTGTCCTAGCTAGTCTTTATTATGTTGTCCTAACTAGTGTGTCCTAGCTAGTCTTTATTCTGTTGTCCTAACTAGTGTGTCCTAGCTAGTCTTTATCATGTTGTCCTAACTAGTGTGTCCTAGCTAGTCTTTATTATGTTGTCCTAACTAGTGTGTCCTAGCTAGTCTTTATCATGTTGTCCTAACTAGTGTGTCCTAGCTAGTCTTTATTCTGTTGTCCTAACTAGTGTGTCCTAGCTAGTCTTTATTCTGTTGTCCTAACTACATGCTTGTTGATGATTGTCTCGATCAGAACAGACCGGACTGATGTTCTCCTGACCTGTGAGCCAATCAGAGCAGCAGATGGACACGGCAGGTGTGTGTGTGTGTGTGTGTGTGTGTGTGTTTCTGGACATCTGTCCACATCTGCTGCTGAACCGTGAGCTGACCAGAGTATCATTACCATATGCTAATGAGCTGGTAGAGGGCACAGCAGTAAGCCTATCAGTCTCTGTTTGTCTGGATGAGTTTGAACAAGAGCAGATCTGCCACCTGTGTGTGTGTGTGTGTGTGTGTGTGTGTGTGTGCGCTGCAGGTCCATCAGCTGTAGATGGTCAGTGTCTGATTCAGTCTGTCTGTCTCGATTTACTGTGACATGATGAGATAATGGCTCAGTGTGAGTGTGATTGGCTCTCTGCAGTCGTTTATATCTAATGGTCTTGTCCTGTCCTCTCTCTCTCTCTCTTTCTTTTTCTCTCTGTTCATCTGACCTTAAGCTGATTGATCGATTGTACACCAGAGTTACTGGAGTTTTGACTCTAATCTATTCCAGTACAGATGACTCATAAAAGACACTTTAAAAAAATGAAATTAATCAGTTACCAATTTCCTAATTCAAACATAAAAATAAATCACTTTGGAAGTCCATTTAAATGACTAAAACTATTTAAACTATTTATGATTTTAAATGTTTTAAAAATATAGTTAAAATAATTTATTAATAAATAATTTTTAAAGGATAAAATAAATATATACATTTTATAATTTTGTAAATTAATAAAATAATTTTTAGAACTACATTTTGAATTGAAAAAAAAAATCAATGTGTGTGTGTGTGTGTGTGTGTGTGTGTGTGTGTGTGTGTGTGCGTCAGTGTGTGTGTGTGTGTGAGTGTGTGTGTGTGTGTGTGTGTGTGTGTGTGTGTGTGTGTGTGTGTGTTTTGTCAAATGCTTGTCAAACATTTGTCAGTTGAGTTGAAAAGAAAAATGCCATTGGACGGCTCACTCGCTGGGCAACCAATCATCTTTCACATTAAGAACCGCCCCTTTCTCACTGCTCAGAGTATTTATAAACATTAGACAGTATGAAAGACCATAACATCAGTATATTCTGTAAATAATAGTTTTTTTTTAAAGTTAAAAATTTCTATATATTTATATATTTATGACACTCACTTCACTGTAGAGCTTCAAACTCATGAAAATACTTAAACTACATACAGTTGATTTAAAGGAACAGTTCAACCATGAAAATTAGCTGACAATCTGCTGACCCTCAGTCCGTCCGAGATCAGGATGAGTTTGTTTCTTCATCAGATTTGTAGAAATGTGTCTCTGCATCAGTGTCTCAGCAATGGATGCTCTGCAGTGAATGGGTGCCGTCAGAATGAGAGTCCAAACAGCTGATAAAAACATTACAATAATCCACAAGTAATCCACACCACTCCAGTCCATCAGTTAAAGGGATTCCTGGGTATTAAGACTTGTATGGCTTAATATAACGTAAATGATGTCTCTTTTTATACATATTTTGAACTATGGAGGGCGCCATTATTCTGATGACTTAAAATGATTGCACTCAGTGAGCTACTAGCGCTACCTGATGCTATTTTTACCTCAACACAACTCAGAATACACAACTCGGAAAATAAAATACTGATATGATGACCACAGCTACTGAAAGAGCTTACAGGTGGCGATGGATATAAGTATAGGTTTGCTGTACCATCGATTTTTCCCCACAAGGAGTCTAAACGCCCCGGATGTTGAGGGAAATCCACGCTGAGGAACTCCTCTAGCGGCCGCGCGTCATGATTAGCGTCGGTATGTTTACATCCTAACAGATAGCATCTAGCGTTTCTCAGTCGTTTGTAAGCTCTTTCAGTAGCTGTGGTCTACTAAAAGACTCAAAGGCCTCAGGGCTAAAGTGGAGAGAAAAAAGAAGCGGGTTTTTATGAAGTTTTATTCGTCCGCAGGCATCTTCCCATGCTTTTCTCCTCCTATTATCGCTAGGAAAGCAGTCTTACATTGCTTCTCTTGTCCTTTGACTGAAAATGACAACCAAAAGCCACACAATGTGGTATCGTATCAGTATTTTATTTTCTGAGTTGTGTTGCGGTAAAAAGCCAGAAGACTATAGAAATAAGCGCCAGTATCTCACCGAGTGCAACCATATGACGTCATCGACGCAGAATGTACTGTGCACGTGAAATAATGGCGCCCCCCATAGTCCAAAAACAATGTATTTTTTTTATATAACATACATTTTCATGGGTTTTTGATTACATATTTAAATAAGAGACATAATTTACGTTATATTAAGCCATGCATGTCTTAATACCCGGGGATCCCTTTAACATCTTGAGAAGACAAAAGCTGAGACAAATCCATCATTAAGACTTTATTTTTAACTACAAAAATCCATAATAACGCTTCATCCATTTTCAGCAAATTTAATTTTTTGGGTGAACTGTTCATTCAAGTTGTTGTCTAGGAAGGTAGAAATGAGACTGAGGTATAACAATACACTAAATAAATCATATTTTTTTTAATGCACTCAGTTAGAGATGGTATAATTTGTGATTTCATGTTGATTCTCCAGATGAAGTATGCACTTGTTCCGCTGGTTCAGTCAATCTAGTCGTGACACACATCAGTCTTCAGCTCTGAAACTCATGCAAGCCTCAACAACGTAATATTGAGTTTTACAGACTTTTACAATAAGAGCTCCCGATTCAATTTGAATTTCAATTTGCTTCTATAATTACAGCGCTCTGCTGCACACCGATAGCGCTTTAATTAGACACCGCCACGACGGCGCTCAAACCCGCTGGAAGCCGACAGCTCATAACGCTCAGATACACGCCGGTGCAGAGATTCTCAATTAATATCATTACATGCAATATCTGCACTTATAAGAGAGTTATGATTCTAACACAGCAGAATGACGTCCCTGATCGGTGTCTGCGAGAGTTCAGCTTCAGATGTTCAGATTCATCTTTTGTTGCAAGACATTGTGAGAAAAACACAAAAATAGCTCAATGCACACACGTGATTTATGA
>JAPDDO010000356.1:0-42500 GCA_027422415.1 Schizothorax lantsangensis | reverse complement strand
TTTTTTTTTTTTTGGTTCTTTTTATTTAAACTATATTGTTACTAAATGTGAAAATGTGTAAAAGTAATGTGTCAAGGACTTGATATTGAATTCTGTAATTTTAAAAATTCAATAAAAAAAAAAGTAAAAAAAAAAAAAAAGAACCATTGCGCATCTTGCAGCAAAAAAAAAAAATTACATTTAATCTGTGTTTTTGTCACCAGCAATACAGCATGTTGCTCAGTTTTGTTACAGTAAGTTAAGCTCCGAATTTTTTTTAAAGTTCCAGTGAGTTTCTTCTGTTGTCCTGTTGGAAAAATATATATATTTTAATTCGTTTAATTTAATTTTTCGCAATGTTTTATTTTTTTTTTGCACAACAATATCCGGGTGACGGCGCTACCGCCAATTAGCTACTACTTCCTCTGGAGTCGTTGAGTAAGGTAGGATAAAATTATTGGCAACCTCATGAGAAGTAGCCTATATAATTCGATGAAATATGTATGCAAAAGTGTATTAGTCAAGTATGTTGCTGGGGTATTGTCATGACTGCCTTATGCCCTATTTGAACTTTTGTGACATTGCTTTGGTGTTTCCATTTGTCTGATATAAAACCCTATGAAGTGCTAACTGCTGTCACATGTTAGTGTAACTAGTTCACAAACATTTTCTCAACTCTTCCTTTTCGCTTTTCGTGTAATTTAATAATGTGATATTAACATAAGGCATTCAGTAGACATTAAAATGTCACATTTTTCCTTTATCAATAGGACTATGTTCTGTCTCTCATCTGGGCAACACACACACACACACACACTGTATTATTGTGTAAATGGCAGTTAAAAATCAGAGAAATGTTTACCCTTATCACAATGTCATCACGAACAAAGTTCAAAACTCAGAAGAATGACTGGTTAAGACAATTTGACCATTGAAATTAAGAAAGCACATAGCATCCCTTGCATAGTGTGATTTTAAATCCTATAGTGTGATATTAATTCAGAATGTTTCTATGGGTAGCCTATATTATACATAAATAAATTTCTCTTTTTTCTTTCTCAGACAACATGGTTTCTAATAAAAAGAAATGCCCCAACTGCCCCCAGGTCATGCCCTGTGCCACTAAGGTTTGTAAGGCCTGTGGGGCAGAGCAGCCCAAGAAAGCTCGTTTGATGAAGAGGCTGCAGGCCCTTGATATGAAGAAGGGGGAGTGGCTTGGCAATCTTAAAAAAAACCACAATGAGGCAGCCATGCGGGATGAAGCCATCATTTTGGTGTGTACAATTAACACTACCTTTTTTAATAGGGTCGCCACATTTACCAGTCCTGATTGAGTGACATTTTTGACAGAAGATCATAATATATTTTTCAAATGCTTTTATTTTTATTTTTGAAAAGAGGGATTTAACCAGATTTCTGAAATATAGGGTTTACCGACCTCTAAACAGAGTTTAAACACCAAATGCAACTTGAAGGTTCTCTTTCACACAGTTAAAGCCTAGTGCAGGCGTGTTAAACTCAAACACACGGTGGTCCAAAATTAAAAAACTGTCCAAGTTGCGGGCCAGGTAAATCTTTATTGAAAAACTGACTTAAATTGAGCATGTGATTCCCCTTTCAGTAGTATGTGATGAATTTAATGTAGTCATGGCATTCATGTAATATTAATAAGGAATTTAGGTACTACTGTTAAAAGTGGAGTTTAACTTTAAACACAGATTCTTCAGAATAGAATAGAATAGAATAGAATGCCTTTTATTGTTATTATACACATGTACAACGAGATTGAAGCAACTCCTTTTCCAGTGTCAACATGTACGTAAGAGAAATGTAACAACAAGGAATAAAATAAGTATTGCAAAAGATGGGGGGGGGGGGGGTGTAAGGTGCACAGTTCTGAGAAGCTATATACATTAAAATAGAAGATAAATATGGTTTGTATACTGTGTGATTATGATTGTATCAGAAGTATTAAGTATTAAATATTGAACAGTAATGAAATTGCACAGAATATCAGTGTTATCAAAAGTATTAAATGTTAAATATTGCACAGTAGGTGGGCAGAAGAAAGTCGGGGATCGGGGGGTAAGTGTGGAGTCAGTGCCTGTGTGAGTTCAAATTGGTTATGGCTTTTGGGAACAGGCCAGCAGATTTAACCATTAAGGTCACTGACTGTTAACTTGAAAGGCATATTAATGAACTAAGTACCCGTTGCCAAAAAATCACTCTCCAGAACATTCTCATTCACGGTTCCATGCTGGTGGAATGATCTCCCCACTATCATCCGGAATGCAGAATCCCTGACAACATTCAAAAGACAACCGAAAATTCATTTATTTCATGAGCACTTAACCTTGTAAAAAAAAACATACAGTATGAATAGGTTCACCAAAGTAAAGAACACAGCTATATTGTGTATTTGACTAAATCCTGTATCCTAGATGTCCCACCTTCTCCTCGTAGAACTAATCCTGTTATGTATTTGCAATGTATTGAAATGCATTGATTTTCAGTGTAACCTATTCATTTGGGGTGGTAAATATGAAAGATGGATGGAAAAAATCTATACATCTACAGGGCTCAACATTAATGGTTGCCCTGGGCTACCAAATTCATACAAGTGGCAACCAGATTTTGACTTTTAACCACTTTTAAAATTTAACGTTGAGTCCTGATCTGTTAATAATTCTAACATCAAATTCAAGCCAGAGATTATTTTTCACACAGTAAATTTGACAAAATAGAAAATTCACTTTTGAGGATGACTCAGTAATTTTGCTTTTGCTGGTTATAAGTGCATTCAAATTCTGTCAATATGATCAGAGGAACTTAGTATAATATGACATGTAATAATGTGCAGTTTTTTGTCAATGTTTGGTCTTACAACAAATTTCAAGTCTTGCCTCAAAACTGAATTTACACTTAGGTTTTTTGATAAATTTTTTATCCTTTACAAATAAATGTCTTGCAGCTTGAGAAGCTACATGCAATGGGCTACAAGCCACTCCTCCTCCTTCAGAAGGAAGGCTATGGCAAGAAACCTAAAATAACTTCCCTCACCCCAAGATGCGAGCTGGACCCACTGGCTACACAACACCTCAGCAAAATAACAGCATTTTATGAGTTGGTTTGTGCAGGTGAGATGTACAGTATATTTTTTTTCAGTCGCCATACAGTGTACAGTTGATTGTCAATCCTTCCCTATTTTTTCAGCACTTATCAAATATTTATAGTTTATACAACAAATGACAACCTTATTACATTTCAACGTTGTGGAATGTTGGTTACATGGACGAGACAATCGTGGCAAACAAGACACTGTTCACTGAAGGTAGAACTACTTTTTGTTGCGGAGAAACTAAGTCGAAAAATAAATAAATAAACAATACTCTGGTGTTTTTAAGGTTATAATTCCAGCCATGTTCAATACATAGCCTTGTTAATATAGGTTACCAAGTGTAGTCTGAAAATTTAGTAAAACATAGTTGGGTTTTCTTTAGATGCCAGTTCGATATTTGGTGTATGTTGTACCAAGTTTCCCTGTTTTCCCCATTTTGTCGCCTTTAGCTATTCACGCCTTAAACAAAATCATGTAAACTTGCATCCAGTGTGAAAAATAGCCTATAGCCCATTTGTTGCCTGTGTTTCAGAAATATGTAAATGCATACAAGCTAAGAAATATAGTCTTAAATTCTTGTGTGCGGGAATGTCAAATAATCTGCCTGTTTGAATTTTATAATACATTATAGTTCAGCCTCATTCCTACTTTTTTTTCTAATCAAATTTGAACAGGTTGGAAGGCGAGTGAGGACACTGTCCTCACCCTGACCCTCACCCCTGTGACGAGCAGGGCACCTCAGGGGAGGCGGGGCCAGAAATCCTTGTGCAGGAGGCGGGGCCGGAAGGCCTCATGGAGGAGGCGGAGCTGGAAGGCCCAGCTGTGGAGACTGAAGGCCTTGTGGAGGAGGTGGGGCTGGAAGGCCCCGGTGTAGAGGCTGAAGGCCTCGTGGAGAAGGTGGGGCTGGAAGGCCTCGTGGAGGAGGCGGGGCTGGAAAGCCCCGGTATAGAGGCTGAAGGCCTCGTGGAGGAGGCGGGGCTGGAAGGCCCCGCTGTGGAGAATGAAGGCCTTGTGGAGGAGGCGGGGCTGGAAGGCCCCGCTGTGGAGACGGCAGGCCTTTTGGAGAAGGTGGGGCTGGAAGGCCTCGTGGAGGAGGCGGGGCTGGAAAGCCCCGGTATAGAAGCTGAAGGCCTCGTGGAGGAGGCGGGGCTGGAAGGCCCCGCTGTGGAGAATGAAGGCCTTGTGGAGGAGGCGGGGCTGGAAGGCCCCGCTGTGGAGACGGCAGGCCTTTTGGAGAAGGTGGGGCTGGAAAGCCCTGCTGTTGTGGCTGAAGGCCTCGTGGAGGAGGCGGGTGAAATACATCTACCTAAAAAAGGTAACTCTTACAGCTAACTTTTAAAGCTCTTAAAGCAACATTCCGCTGTGTTTTGGTTAATTCGCTCACTTGCTGTCTACCAGAGAGTTAGATTAGGGAGGGACATATAATTTTTTTGTATTTGCATGCAACATCCCAGTTCGACATATCCCCCTATTAGCCTAATTCAATTGAAGTCGGAGGGGCCGACTAGCATGTAAGCTAAAGGCTAGTTGTCTCCAACTGAAATCATTAGCTTAGCTTGGCCCAAGTACTCCTGTGATTTGGCCAAAGTAAGCTAATGATGTCAGTTGTTACAATGGAGGTTATTGCACACATAAGAAAGAGTATGGTATGTACTGTATCCAACAACTTTTTCAGCAATTTTGCTGGGCAACTTCTCAACCGATTGATTTAGTTCTGATTGGGTGTTCATGATCATTTTTGTGGTATGACATAGGTTACACATGAGGGTTTGTGTGCGTATTGTTCTGTGTGTGTGTGTGTGTGTGTGTGTGTGTGTGAGCGAGCAAGTGAGTGTGTGAATGTGTGCCTGTTTTAATGAACGTATAAAAAGACATACCTAGATAGTCCTTAATTGTTTGCCACTCCATACTTAGTTTGACATCTGACTGCTTCAAAACCACAGGGTCAACAGGGAAGAGAAAGCGGAAGTCAGGCATGTTTTGCATTTGTCAGGTTTTTTTAATGATATTGATATTTGTAATAAATGCTATGATGAGCAAGACCGTTTTTGAATTGTTTGCCTTTTTTGAGTGGATATATGTCTGTTTTTTCTATCCCACAGAGGCAGAAATGGATAAAAGCAAAAAAAAACAAAAAAGTAAGTTTAAATGACTTAATACATTTGCATTCAGACTTGATATTTGATCACTTTGATGTGAATGCTTGACCTGAATATGTTAATGATGTTGTTGTGTTCGTAATCTGAGTTTTGATGCCTTCAGATTGCTCCTACCACACAGGCCTAGGTGTTTATCCAATTAGGAGTGCTCTGAAAGAAAGAATGAGAAAGGTAAGACATGCATAACAGAACACCATACTACTCTTTATTTGTTCTATTTACGTCAAACTAAAGTCAAGATGTTAAGTTAAAATACCTGTCAATCACAGAAGTAAAGCTGGCAAATAGTCAAACAATGTAAATTTTGTATACAGTATATACTACAGTCTCTTGACTAAAATACTTTAAATATCATGGTAAAACAGGAAACATGGTGGCTGTTACCAAAGCCTGATGCAAAAAATATGTAAGCATGTATTGTTGTTCCTGTCATAGGGCCAAACAGAATTGCTGATTGACTGGGAGCCTTGTGCAGCATGGTATGTTTTCTACTATATGACAAATACAGAAATAAGATTGCTCTGACTCTCTATTTCACTCTCACTCTCACACACGTTTTGAAGTCAATCGCGTTTACCTAGACCTGTTTTGAAGAATGTGCAAATGTGTTTGAAGTTAACATTCCCAATTGAATAATTGAAATATCACATGTAACTTAATTGTCTCCCTTCTGTTTTCAGTGGGAAACAGTGGACTCCTACTTGGGAGCCCAAGGAGTCATTTGTTTAAGTTAATTCATTTAGTAATATATGTTGTTTTATTTTTTTATTGTACATTGCATATTCAATAAAGTTTTTTTATAGTAATTTTGTGATATTTCTATACAAAGTAAATTGTTGTTTACAAGCCCTGTGTTGAAGATGGTAGATGTTCAACATTTCCTGCCATTTCAGAACTGGATAATTCAAGAATGCCTAACTCCATACAGAAACATGTTCTTCTTTTGATATGTGGTTTATCAAGAGGTTATTAAATTATTCAACCGAGCAAAATGCATGCACAAATGGAAGCAGGACTCTGTACATGCTGTAAGTCAGATGCAATTTATTGTAAATTAAAAAAAAAAAATCCCTCACGAATGACAGTGTTAATAATTTAAAATGAATGTGCAATATCCATAATGGTCATCACAAACACATGTTTCCATATGTAATATGCATGGCAGTTTCCAACCTGCCAGTTTCCAACATTCATACAATAGAAGGTGATGTAGTGTGATTATTTACAATATTTGTTAATTTAGGATTGGTTTGGGGGTTGTGTGTGTGTGTGTGATTGATTTAGCTGAAACTTGTTATTCTTGGTGGTTTAAATGACCTTACATCTGTCCCTTTTACTGATGTTTTACCAGTCACTGCTCCTGATAGGCTGATGTGGTCCCACTCCATTATTTGGTTGCAGTTCCAACTTCCATCAGTGGTCCCTGGTAAGGTAGATAAGTAAGTGTTGTACTGTTTTGGACATCCTCAATTTTTTACTTTACCAACTTCTGTACACCCACTGGAAAATGTCAGCTGAGCATTACATATTTGTCCCCCCCTACCAGAAACAAGCTGAAGAAGCCGGTCTTTGTCATGCCCCACTTCCCTGTAGTAGTCCCACTCCACTGTTTGGTCGTTGATCCTTGGTAAGTACATCTTTCACTTTCATTTCACAGCCACACGATATGCCTGTGAATGACTGTAGTAATTTAATAAGTAAGGGATAATGTGCAGAACGCCAGTCATTATATTGAAAATAACTCCCTACAAGGCGAACAGGTCTTGCTTCATCCTGAAGGGACTTATTTCCCAATAATGACCGGCATTTTGGGCATAAATCTATGTTTTTCCCAATTTGTTTTTTAGGCTCTCCTGTTATATTGTGGTGGTGAGACTGTAGAAGGACCCAAAAAGAAGACCCAAGACGATGAGAATGTTCCAGTGGACAATGGTGGTGGTGCTGCTTTTACCTCATGCCGCTTTTTGGCTGTCCAGTCAAACAGCCTGTTAAGCCTAAACACAATCCCCACCCCCCACACACACTCCTTTTTTCCACCTTTCATCTGCTTGCATCCCTGTAGTTTCCATTAAATGTATATTAAATACAATTTTTGCAAAATATTGAGATATTTTTGTCACTTTCATACATATATGCATAGAGAAGACAATAATTGTGATACTTTTGTCACTTTCATATAGACGACAACATTCAACAAAGTACAAATTAATTAAAAGAAGCAAACAATGTCTGTAAATTAAATTAGTATGCATTACATTAATAAACATGGAATAGTTTTAAATTTAGTACGTTAACAGTGTTTTATTGTTAAAGGTAGTTGTGCAGTTTGTGATCTGAGTTGATTTGATGGATGTTGATGTTTACAGTCAAATAGAGTATGCCCACTACTCCGGGTGTGCCCCCAATGTGTGTGGAGTGGACACTCTTCCTCTGACTGAATGTTCATGTATTGATAATCCATAGCATAAGTAACAATAAAAATTATTTCCTTCTAACAATGACTCAATGCGTAATTGGGTGATAACAATCTCATGATTCTTATGCATTATAATTTAATGCATATTAAATTATAAGTTTCTGTAGTTTCATGCAGCCTATTCATTGTTCTTTAGCCAAGCTGTACAGGGTGTTGCCTAGCAACAGGGGTCAGAAGTACACATTTTTGATATATTTTGTATAATTACACTGTTTTTATTGTTTGTCATTGTATGCTGTGGTTCATATAACATGTTTGTACATGAGATGGACCAATAACAGATATAATCATTATAAACCATATCTTAAGTAATTAGCATAACACACTTCAGAAAGATCTGTCTAGTGTTTCAAGGATTCAAGCCCTTTTGAATGTGCCATTTTTTTATACCTTTGGTGGGCTCTACTGAGATAACCTGGGGTCCAAGGGGCAGTAAAATTTCCTCAGATGCTTCCTTCTATCTGGTTAAATAACATATGTCATTTTATTGCCACACACACACACACACCAGGCATATCATATGCAGAGATACAGTACAATTTCATGAGCATGTCATGAACAATAATCATGACCATAAAACATAAAGATATGTGCAATTTTGGCAAAATAAATTCAGATGTATATGTTTTGCTAAAATATATCCAGTTTAATAGCTGACCTGCTTTGGCAAGTCAAGGGCCCAGACATCTCGGATCATAAGACAGCATGTGGGCAGTAATTTTCGGGACAGACCAGTTCCTAAATAATTCTCCAACCATTGACAGAACATTTACAGGCTATAGGCTTTTAGAAAAATATATGGTTTTGGTGGTTGAATCAGCTGTCCCTCATTGGTAAATAGGCCAAAATGTACCACCTGTAAAGTTGGTTCCTCAATCTACAATATGGGGCTATGTAAACTGTAACCCATATGCTAAAAGCCTGTGCATGTCAATTCATATGAATTAAGACATGTTCCATCTTCCTGCTTACTTCGGTGCATCATACTGCATACATAGCCCCATATTCTATATTGATGAACTAACTGTCCAATGCATCAATCTCATCCATGCATCAATCTCACCTCCAGACTGGACTACTGCAACAGTACAGGTGCATCTCAATAAATTAGAATGTCGTGGAAAAGTTCATTTATTTCAGTAATTCAACTCAAATTGTGAAACTCGTGTATTAAATAAATTCAATGCACACAGACTGAAGTAGTTTAAGTCTTTGGTTCTTTTAATTGTGATGATTTAGGCTCACATTAAAGAAAAACCCACCAATTCACTATCTCAACAAATTAGAATACTTCATAAGACCAATAAAAAAAAATTTTTAGTGAATTGTTGGCCTTCTGGAAAGTATGTTAATTTACTCTATATGCACTCAATACTTGGTAGAGGCTCATTTTGCTTTAATTACTGCCTCAATTCGGCGTGACATGGAGGTGATCAGTTTGTGGCACTGCTGAGGTGGTATGGAAGCCCAGGTTGCTTTGATAGCGGCCTTCAGGTCATCTGCATTGTTGGGTCTGGTGTCTCTCATCTTCCTCTTGACAATATCCATAGATTCTCTATGGGGTTCAGGTCAGGCGAGTTTACTGGCCAATCAAGCACAGTAACACCATGGTCATTGAACCAGCTTTTGGTACCTTTGACAGTGTGGGCAGGTGCCAAGTCCTGCTGGAAAATGAAATCAGCATCTCCATAAAGCTTGTCAGCAGAAGGAAGCATGAAGTGCTCTAAAATTTCCTGGTAGATGGCTGCGTTGACTGTGGACTTCAGAAAACACAGTGGACCAACACCAGCAGATGACATGGCAGCCCAAATCATCACTGACTGTGGAAACTTCACACTGGACTTCAAGCAACATGGATTCTGTGCCTCTCCACTCTTCCTCCAGACTCTGGGACCTTGATTTCCAAATTAAATGCAAAATTTACTTTCATCTGAAAAGAGGACTTTGGACCACTGAGCAACAGTCCAGTTCTTTTTCTCCACAGCCCAGGTAAGACGCTTCTGATGTTGTCTCTGGTTCAGAAGTGGCTTGGTAGCCCTTTTCCTGAAGACATCTGAGCGTGTTGACTCTTGATGCACTGACTCCAGCTTCAGTCCACTCCTTGTGAAGCTCTCCCAAGTGTTTGAATCAGCTTTTCTTGACAGTATTCTCAAGCTTGCGGTCATCCCTGTTGCTTGTGCACCTTTTCCTACCCAAATTCTTCCTTCCGGTCAACTTTGCATTTAATATGCTTTGATACAGCACTCTGTAAACATCCACACCTTTCAGTAATGACCCTCTGTGACTTACTCTCTTTGTGGAGGGTGTCAATGTTCGTCTTCTGGATCATTGCCAAGTCAGCAGTCTTCTCCATTATTGTGGTTTTCAAAGAACAAGAGATACGGTGAATTTATACTGTAGGGATGGTCATTTATTGAAGCACAAATGTAAATATTCTAATATTTTGAGATACTGATTTTTGACTTTCATGAGCTGTAAGCTCTAATCATCAAAATTAAAACAAAAAAACTTTTTAAATGTTTTACTTTACATGCAATGAATCTAAAATATATGAAAGTTTCACTTTTTGAAATAACTTACAAGAAAAAAATTAACTTTTTCACGGCATTCTAATTTATTGAGATGCACCTGTACTCTCTATGGCAGTGT
This sequence comes from Schizothorax lantsangensis, assembly GCA_027422415.1. Classification (NCBI taxonomy): domain Eukaryota; kingdom Metazoa; phylum Chordata; class Actinopteri; order Cypriniformes; family Cyprinidae; genus Schizothorax; species Schizothorax lantsangensis. The sequence continues at coordinate 32,119 of JAPDDO010000356.1, read as the reverse complement.
TTCCCAACCCTGCTCCTGAAGGACCCCCAACACTCCACGTATTTTTTGTCTCCCTAATCAAACACACCTGATTCAACTCATCAGCTCATTATCACATGGGTTAATGAGCTGAGGAGTTGAATCAGGTGTTTGATTAGGGAGACAAAGAAAATGTGCAGTGTTGGGGGTCCTTCAGGAGCAGGGTTGGGAAACACTGCTCTATGGTCTTAAAAAGCACTATACAAATTAAATGTATTATTAGTATTATTATTATGTAATGCCTGTAGTGCTGCTCTGTATTAGCATATACATTTGATGTATGTTTTATGCGCATTTAATCCACCAAAAATCTTCCAAAACTACCGTTCAGAGAGCATATTTTTGACATGTTGGTCAACAAAAGTTCTGAAATCATACACAAACCATTAAAACGTCCATATTTTGATTGATTATCATACACAGAGGTGTGCTGTGGTGAAATAAACCTAATTATGCTTATCTTAGGTGCTGTGGGAATTTTGATGCACAAGAAATCTTCAAAAACTACCGTTCAGAGAGCATATTTTTGACATGTTAGTCAACAAAAGTTCTGAAATCATACACAAACCATTAAAATGTCCATATTTTGATTATGATAAAAAGAGGTGTGCTTTGCTGAGATAAACCCAATTTCACTGACCTTACCTGCCGTGGCAAGCTTGATGCACCGGATATAATTATAAACTACAATTCAGACACCCATATTGGCCAGACAGGCCTAGGTAAGTGTTACACCCATTATTTCATGAAATGTCAGCATGTGGCACATATTTTGATACAGGGAATGATAAACTTGTTAGTCAAATTTTAGACCTCCAGCTGCTTGTGTGTTGTCAGGAGGCGGAGCATAAGATTGGAAAAATTTAGATTTCTAGGAGGCGCTATAGAATCAGTGAATGTGTAAGGTGTGATTTTACTTAGCTCATGTATAAACCTTACAAGTCCAGAAAAATGGAAAAACAGTGTAACCCTGACCAGGCTCCTTTTTGCCCAGGCAACATGAAATGGGAGACCACACGTGGATAAAGATACAAAAAATAGTGATTTATTACAGTAAATATGTGAGATGAAAAATGAGAAATAAGCAATAATCAGTATAAATGATATGGTATGAAATGAAAGTGTGGCGTAATCAGTCATATGGCAAAAAGGCAAACAAAAAGCAAAACAATGTGATACAGGAGAGAAGGAACCCGGAATGGCAGCCATGAAGTCCTTTTACACTGCCCAGGCCGCAATCAAGCGATTACAGACACCTGCCCGGTAGCTCCTCACTGAGAGACACAGACACAAACAGACCAAGGAGTAGACATTAAACATGTCCCTATTCAAACTCTGGAAAACAAATGTAGTATTAATGTTATCTTTACTCAATTTGACAGGTTACATAAATTAAGGATATTCAAATGACACTTTTCACATATTCATTACCTGCACTCCTCCTCTTCATTTTCACTGGTGTCTGGACTGCTGAAATCACTTTCATTCTCCTGTTTATCTTCCAGTTCTATAGCAGAGCCCTGAGGGCCTAAAACAGCCTTGTATTGAAGGAGCACCTCTTTCAAACGTATCCGAAACTTCAGACAGTCGTCTTCTGCAGAGACAGGAAAGGCCCTTGTTTCGCTTGTCTGTAAGTGAAAAGTGAAAAACAAATCCAAATTACCATGACATACCCACTTGCTTTGTAATATTTGTTATAACTCAACAAAATTAGATGGTCAGTGTAATGTTTTTCAACTGCTTTCTAGTAAGATACGTCTCTTGTTAGTAAAGTTAAAGTATGGTGTCCTTATCACCATCACTTCCTTGTTTGACTGGTATGGTTACAAAGATAAACTTGCCTTCCTCTGAAGTTTTCTTTTAAGAGTTGCCTGCAACTTCTGCAACCATGAGCAGTGCTGGGCCATCTCCTGAACAAGTATTGTCCTTTCCTCCTCCAGTCTCATTTTCAGCATGGCTTTGTTAAAAATTTTTAAACTTGTCTTCGATTTGTGCTACAACAGAGGTAAAGAAAATGTAAAATAACAATTTTGACTTGAGTCTTTACAAAATAAATCAGAGGCCTCAGGAAACTCTCCGTTTACCCGCTGCCATGAACCTCCCACGGCCATGTTGGGGACGGGTTGTCTCCTGATAGCGACTGCTCCACTTCATTAACATCAATTGGCATGGCAGCTCATGACTGTTATAGGTCTCTATGTCTTTCAATAGCAGTCTCTTGCTCTCAGCAATTTTCCTCCGCACGGTGACGGAACTTGCACTATCTGTAAAGACATGAAGCAGAAGGTAAAAACAGTGACCAAAAATACAGTGAGCAATTATCTATAGACAATGTAATTATACCATTTTGGCGGTACAGAGCCTGCTTCCGCCGCTGCCTCACGTTAAGGTAACGTCCCTCAATGGACTGCTCTAGGGAAGTACCTGTTGTGTCTGGAAACACAACACAAAAACACAATAGTGTAAAGAAGGACGAGTTGGGAGGGGGTGGGTGCCAAAAAAGATTACAGAGATAGTGGCATGCAAGCATAGTAAGCAGTAGGCAGCTTAAATATCATGATCTAAATGATCGCCGCCAATGAGGAAGCACAAAGTGAAACATGTTATTGGTTCAAACTTACCACCAGCTGCCCATTCCCTCACATCAGACACCCACACTGCTTCATCGGTGCAAGCCAAGCTTTCTTTAATCCGCTAGACTTGCAGTCTCCTCCTGAAGCCTCTGGCAAGTCTAATGCGACAGTTAAACAATGCAGTTACACAAAGCTACACAATAACCACAAATTGAAACCATTTACAGAGAACACACCTTCACATATCTTGCAGACAATGCCCGATGTAGTGTTGTGATTTTTTGTAGTTCCAGGCCATAGCATGGATTGTAAGCATATCCACACGTGCTGTTGAGAGTAAATGTTGAGTGAATGTCATGCAATAAGCAATAAAAAAATTACATTAGAAGAGAAATACTACAATCACCTCCTTTCGACATGTATTTAGTCGTTAAGGCACAGCGGGAGAGGTAGCTGTTCACCTGTTCAACTTCCTCCCCCGCAGTGACCCTGCTCCTTCTTGGTTTTTGCCACTCCATGTAATCTAGAAGTAAGAAGACATGTAAGGGATAATGTAATGTCCGCCGGTCATTATCGGATAATAAGTAACGACAAGGCGAACCGACCCTGACGCGCAGCAGAGGGACTTATTTTCCGATGATACAGTTAAACATAATAACACTGAACATACCTCACACTTAGTGGAATGTGCTGTAGCATGCATGACGCTTAGGAAAGGCCTGATTGATGTTAGCCCCTGGAGATCAGAAGGATGTTTGCTGATTTGTGTAAATATGGCCAGTATTTACACATTACATCCATGGCGATAAACCTTGGCTTTGAACTCATCAACTCCTTGTGCAGATACATGGGTAGGCAAAGATTTCACCTAGGGATATACAAATTGTATTAGAAATGCAAATATCCTATTATTGTACATTCTAAAGAGAGCATCATAATGGAAAACTCAACCAAGCAATGGTATAAGCTGAACTAATAGTGATAATTGAGATGCTTCTCCATATTATTATTTTATTTAGCTTTTGTCCAAAGCGACATACAAATAACAACAATACAAAGTTACATTTAACAGCAAACAATTTATTATAATCTCACCTCTGAACATATTAAGCGCTTTAAAGGAAACCATGCCGACACACCGCAACCTCCATGCCCTCTTCGTCCAACTTGAAGGTCCTCCTAGAAGTCTCCTTCGCTGCTGTCCACGAGGAGCTCCCACATCTGCCTTGTCCAGGTAGCTGTGATGTAAATGAAAACACACTATAAACATACTGTATATACACCTTGTATTTTTAAGTTGAGGGCAGTTTTTCACCAATGCAAAGAAAATCTGGCTGTCAAAGCATATAATTTAATTAACAAATAATTTGAAACCTGCCTGTTTCACAGCTTTATGCAAGACATCAACAAATGCAGACACAGATGTGTCTTCTGCGATAAATGCCCCTTCAAAAAACGAAGAGTCGGAGCTGAGGAAGAAACGAAACAGAACATTTATCCATGCTGAATATTGAATCTAAAAAATCCAGATCAATCTATACTGGAAGAAAAAAATATCACCTTCCGTTTCGGAGAAACCGGTATAGCTTCCTGTTGCCATCCACAGAGATTGCCAGCATGTCTGGGGTGCAAGCGGGGCAGGTGAAAGGTGCACCGCAGACAAGTTATCTTCCTCAAAAGCACAATAGGAAAACTCCAGGAAGCTGCGCTGCAGCGTGTCCCCGCACACTGGTCCTGACTGAAAGAGTGCGTTATATTAATTGTTACTTCGGAGATGTCTGCATATGTTAAACAATTCTATAATATGGTGAACACTTACCCCCCACCACACTTTGTACGATGCTCCAGCAGCTTTGCAAAGGCTTGTCTGGACAGTGCCGGAGCGATGACTTTCAGTTCTCTTACACTGCTGAAAAGGTTGAGGGAATACAAAGTAGAAGAGCTGGTGGAAGCTGGCCAGTATCCACTGTTTACGAGGTCCATGAACTCTGGAGCCCACTGCTGCTGGCATGTTTGGCATGCAAACAATGGCTGGTGCATGTCATAACGCCCTTGGGTTATAAGAAAACAAACACATGGATACCTGAGCTTTTAGAAACAATCAGCTGGCACACTTTAAGACACTTGGGCTACATCTTGAGTAGAATCACACCAGCATAGTTCAAATTAGTATATTTTTGTTGGTTTATCATAGCGACAAGATGTATTCTGTAATTTTTGAGTACTGTATTTTCATTGCAAAGCAAAGCCAAAAAAAGGGGGAAAAAGCTGAATATTGAAAAAGATCAGAGTTTAGAAATATTACCATTGATGGAAATTAAAATGACCGCTTTGCCAGGTGACAGAGTTATGCTGGGGACTTCACAGGGACATTTTTGAGTCACTCTCACCGTTGGCAAAATACAAGCTAGCAAAGGAAAGATAAACACAAAATTAGCCTACCAGATTTATTAGACAAGTGTACAAAAGAGTTTTGCAATTACCTACCTTGGTCGTGTGAGCTGTATCCTCCCTCCCCTCTTACAAAATATGTGGATGGGGGAATAGCTTTAAAAAAGCCCTCAAGGACTGACTCCCTATCGTGGAGTGGCCATCTCCTGTGATTCTTGGTATCGCAGGTTTCACAGAACCACTGATCTGGTAGACACTCTCTGCATCTAGGAACGAAATCAATGAACCAATTTAGTCATTGAATCAACTCTTTGAAACAGCCTGATTCCACCATAAACATGCAGTTTATCCGAAACATGAAGACATCAATTAGTGATGCACTCTAAAAACCTACAAAGTATGAAAGAACATTAATGAGATCTCACCTAACAACCGCAGGCTTGCTGCAATGGCTACAAAATGGTTGGCCAACATCTTGAGTTTGGATGAGGCATTTAAGGTGGAATGGCCTTGCCTCCTTCCATCTTTGTGAGGCTTGCTGCTGCCTGAAAGTCCATGATGATGATGCCCTCTGGATTTCAGGGGAGTCAGACATCATAGCAGAGAGGCTCTCCATGTTTTTTTCTGCAAAGACAAATATTAATTTAATTGACAAAGGACCATTTCTATGTAGACCCATTATTTCATAATAATGGGTAAATATCTTGCCAATGCTTTCAGTAACATCAATTTCAGAACTTTTCCAAATCAACTTTCCCACAGTCTAGGGCCAAATTCAGCATACTTTGAAACATGGATCAGGGTAAATTGTATCAACGTGAAAATTGAGACGGAATTCCATTGGGACAAAATTGAAACTACTACAAAAAAGTGGTTCAATAATAGGACTCAGCCCATTGTGGAAACAATTCGTGGCTTTGCTGATTTATAAAAAAAACCCGAAAGCCCGAAAACCGCCACAGGTAACTAGGCACGGGAGGTCTGGCAAGCTTTCGAGTTTTTACATTTTTTCCAGGATTTTACATGAATGGCAATCTAGTCTCCAATGATACAGGTGTTCCAGGATTTTGTGTGAACCCTGCTTTCAGATCTGCCTCAGAAAATTACCTAATAATAATTCTGTATTATGTATTTGACCATATTTTACCAAATTCCACTTGAGGATCAAGACTGGCTGCAGGAAGCTCTTCAGTGAGCAGGTAGTTCCCGATCTGGTTGTGTGTAACTACAACAGCACACAGAGGAATAAAACCAAGTTAGACCACCAATGCATACTTTTTGGTTGAATCTACATATCTATACATTTCAAATACGGGGGAAATTACATTTAAAAAATGAATAACAACAGAACTAGGAAATAATAAAATGGAAATAATAGTACAATTAACCTGTGGATGCAATAAGAAGTTGAACCATGTGGAATATGTTTATGCAGTATTTGATTTGATAACAGTATAAACATATTCCACATGGTTCAACCTCATTATAATGAGCTCATTATCTGGATACAAGTACATGTTACTTAAGTCTACCAGCAACACAACTTGATTTCTTGACAATAATGTGTAACCAATTACTATTAGTATTAATACCGGTAGCTGAGGCTTTGGGCCGCCCTCCACGCCTCCCCTTGGCTTGCCAAGCCCTAAACACACCCTTTTTGGGATTGGCGGAGGGGCAATTTGCCTCTGCTCCTTGATTTTTTCTGGGGTTGAAGTGAAAATCATGATTAGTTAATTGAGAATTGAGAGCAGCTAGATGCAATCACAGACTGAATGAGTATGAGGTACCTAGGCTTATATAATAGCCTTATATAATACTGTTTTCTGATAAGCTACAGAGTGATTATTATAGCCTAAATATTTCTTCAACCATTAAGATACAATGGATAGTTGTTTTTTGTACGTGGCAATACATAGAATAGGACCCGATGTAGGCACTCTACTTCACTGCATCCGAAAATTCAACACCTAAAAAGCACCTACCCTGGCTTCAGTCAGAACATGTTCTAAGCTCATTTCAAGAGCCATCCGTCTCCCCTCCATGTAATAGCCATCTTGACAGTCGGTGACACGTGTAGTGTTCATCACAGAAACAGAGAGAGGGGCAGACAGACACTGAGATGGACAGAGGGGCAGACAGAGATAAGAGACACACAGACAGAAATGAGAGGCAGTGCACAAATCCAGATAGGTTGGCGCTTAAAAGGGCCTTTGGTTGTGGTGATCTACTAGTAGGTAGGAGGTAGGTTGGTAGAATCTAAAAAACAAAAACGTTTAGGGGAAGGGAGTTAATGGGACAGAGACAATGAATTTACTTAACAATGGATAAAATATAACATTTTTGTGACTGGTGCAGCTAAATATAACTTTTTTAATGAGCACTGAAGATTTTAAAAAACTAAAATGTAAGCAGTTCTGTTCACTCGGAGTCTGGAGGACAACTATCAATCCGCTGAAAGAAGTCCGGATAATTAAACATAAGTTTATGTTGCAGGATTACAACCGTAAAAAAACTGAACGGACTATTTTCTTTAGCGGAAGCAATAAAATCGTATTTAAATCAATAAAATAAACTCAATATTTTGTGTCAAATGATTTATTTATTTGGTAAGTAGCCATGTAATAGGATAACGTAGAGAGATGCGGTTGTTATAGTGAATACAACCCCGAGAGGGTGATATCAGACAAATGGAAACACCAAAACAATGTCACAAAAAGTTCAAATAGGGCATAAGGCAGTCATGACAATACCCAGCAACATACTTGACTAATACACTTTTGCATACATATTTCATCGAATTATATAGGCTACTTGTTCATGAGGTTGCCAATAATTTTATCCTACCTTACTCAACGACTCCAGAGGAAGTAGTAGCTAATTGGCGGTAGCGCCGTCACCCGGATATTGTTGTGCAAAAAAAAAAAAAAAAACATTGCGAAAAATTAAATTAAACGAATTAAAATATATATATTTTTCCAACAGGACAACAGAAGAAACTCACTGGAACTTTAAAAAAAATTCGGAGCTTAACTTACTGTAACAAAACTGAGCAACATGCTGTATTGCTGGTGACAAAAACACAGATTAAATGTAATTTTTTTTTTTTGCTGCAAGATGCGCAATGGTTCTTTTTTTTTTTTTTTACTTTTTTTTTTATTGAATTTTAAAAATTACAGAATTCAATATCAAGTCCTTGACACATTACTTTACACATTTTCACATTTAGTAACAATATAGTTTAAATAAAAAGAACCAAAAAAAAAAAAAAAGAAAAAGAAACAATAAAGGGCACCACAAACGTATGTTAAATTCATTCAGCAGAGATAGGCCTACAGATCTTTGGGCTTTTCAATTTTTTTTTAAACTTTAGACTCTAAATATATTGTAAAGGCTGCTTATAAATGCGATAGCCTATACTGTCGTTAATGACCCGCTGATCGCTGTCAGATTCTGTGATATGAATGTCCGCATTGCATTGTGGCTAATGGGCTTAGAATGAGCCCGCTCGGCCCGTGTTCTGGCTTACTGTAATATTTCACCGGTAATAAGACCGAAATAATATTATTAAAATAAAGAAATGAATGAATACAATGATAACATCTAAATAAATGTCGATAGATGTAGCGTTATAGTTTTAAAAATATCAATAAACAGCAAAGCAATCCAGCTTCGAAATAATAACCGAAAAAGACCGAAATAATAATTCATAATTATAATGCCGATATTATTTCAGTATATATTATTAGGCACCTTTCAGGCATAACAAGAGTATTTAATTGCTCTAGAGATGGTGCCCCCAGTGCTCCGTTGGATTGCGCAATTTGCGCAGCACCTGACGAAGTTTGACTTTGACAGGAGGTATATAAAAGACTGGCAAACTGTCTTTGTTTAAAATCATAAAGGAATTATGGTTAGGGCACCAAAATGGCTAGCAGCAGCACTGCACATATATAAACCGTGATAAGATCTCGTGAATAAATGTTGATTAAACAGCTTCTCTGCTGCAGCCCGACTGGCAGAAAGAATCGTGCTGTTGCACGAAAGATGCATCCAATTGAAATGCATTAGTTTAAAAAACGTGCTGGACTTACGAAAATAACGAAATAAACGTGTCCCTGCCACGAATAAATAGATTAAATTACGTGACTAAATCACGAACTGCCGTGAGACTGGGTTGGATATAGGCCTGAATGCAGCAGAACTGCTGACGGGGGCATCCATAGCTTCCTAAAGCTAATCTTCCTCACTTGATAAAAACTTCTCCCTCCTCTCTGTTAACGGCACATTAATTCATTGCTGAGCGCTCAGCACTCCTCCCTCGCTTTCGCTGCCCTTCTGTCTTCCTGTCTCGCTATTTAACACTCGTACTGCCACGCTACCATATCCTCCCTCTACAAAAGGCTCCTGTCCATTAAAATTAGTCATTCTGCTTTCTTCTTCATCTCCCTCTCACATTCACCTCCTTCTCTTTCCTTCTAAGGAATTATGGGCCTTCTCTCTTTTTCTCCCTTCCCTTCTCTCTATACAGAAATATACTTTGACGTAAACACACAGTGGCGGTTTTTGGCACGGGCGAACCGGGCAGCCGCCCGGGGCGGCATTTTTTTATGACACGTGGGGGCGGCACAAGCACTTGAAAAAAAAAATCTGCGCCGCGGTTTTCTATTATCTATCATATAACTGTGTGGGGAATAGGCAAATTGGCGCCCCTGCTTGCTGAGAAGGTGCCGTGCACAGAAGCTGTGTGAGAAGTGGAAAGGGGAGGGCGGCGGCCGCGGGTGACAGTCACCCTCCCAAATGGAGCGGACAAGGGGGGAGGGGGAGGGGGGGCATCCACTTAGTGGGCTAAAGTCAGTCACACCTTGACTTTCTTCCAAATAACGCACATTTCATTCATAATATTAAAACACAGGCCTATAATTTGCACGTTTTTGTTTTTTTTCTGAATTGTGTGAAATGGCTAATAAAAATAGGTAATACAAAACGATTATGTGGAGGTGAATTGACTCGCCTGCTTTTTTATTTTTTTTTACATACACAGAATAACGTATATGTGTTTAAGTTACTGTGTGACTGATTACTAAGCTAATAACACTAGATTTGAATTTAGCATTAAAATGTGACGTTTGCTGTTGCCAGAGCGCGCGCGCTCTCTCTCTCTTCCTCGCGTGTCCCAGGTCGTTGCCATGGAGACAAACCGAAACCATTAATGCTGTGGTGTGAGTTAGCGAGAGTGCGCTAATCGCGGGAAGAATAAAATTGATAGTAAAAAAAAAGATGCCTGGAGGAGCTGAAAAAGCCAGGTTAAAAAAAAGAAAGGCATTGGAGGATGACATGGCTAAATATGCCAAACTGACAAATATTTTTTCAAGAAGACAAACGAGCACACGTGAACTGGCGACTCAAAGTTCAGTGACTAGCAACATTTACAGTTATGCATTTATCCAAAGTGACTTACATTGAAGGAATTTTTTTTATTCAGTTTAGCCATTTTCAGTTCTGAGTGTAAACCAAAACTTGTGAAGAATGGTAGAAGGCCTTTCTTTCTTTCTTTCTTTCTTTCTTTCTTTCAAATTTGAATTGAACTTTTTTTATATAATGTTACAGTTGTATGTTTTGTAGCAGAAATGTTTCATATAATTTATTTCATTATTTTATTTATTACATTGACATGGGTATAAAAAAAACAATAGTGCAAAAAGTACATTTCTTACTTTGAATGCAAACCATTTTTTCATAATGTAACAGTTGGACTCTTTATTGCAGAAAACGCAGTATGTGATTTGTTATTGATATTTCTACAGTATTTTGTGGCGTCTCGCGTGTAGACAAGGTAAGAGCCACGCAGATGCTATGGTTGTAATTTGTTTATTTTCTATGCTGATTTACTCACCTATAAAATCACCCCTATCATTGATTTTTTTTTCCAAACAGAGATATTAAAATCATCTGTTTTTGTTTTTGTTTTTTTTTCTTCATATCGCAATATATATTGCAGAAAAACAAAATATCGCAATGTGAGTTTTTTCCAATATCGTGCAGCCCTATCTGTCACTTCATTTATCCAGATTCCACCACGGTGGGAGGGGGTGGGATGGGGATAGGTGGTGGGCTGGTCTTCAGCATTACACTCCCGGGCTGAAAATGGATCCCACTCTGGCCCTGCTCTTGTTACATCATGATTGTACATATTTTTTTATATTTATTTAAGTTCTGATAACTTATACTGTTTTGTGCAGAATTGAATTCAAAATCAAAGCGCGCCTTTTCATATTATAATGCCGTCTTAATGCTCTTTGTAGTAGGTGCATTTTAACAATGTTTTGCCAACGAATCCTGGACTCCTGCTCAAAATGATAAATTAATAAATATAGCTATCGACAGCTAAAAAAAAACAAAAAAAACAATAAGCTCTCAAAGCTGTTGTCGTTCCATGCTGACGCGTGTGTGTGTGTGTGTGTGTGTGTGTGTGTGTGTGTGTGTGTGTGTGTGTGTGTGTGAGCGAGAGAGAGCCTGCGTCCCAATGTGCATACTATCCATCCTAAATTCTACGTGATATTAGTAATTTTCAATACTATTTAGGGCAGATAGGGTGGATAGTATGCACATTGGGATGCAGGGAGAGAGTTTGTTTGCCTCTCTTTCCATATGAATTATTATTGTCATTCCAGCTCCGTGGAACTTTGACCAATGAGAGGACAGAGTTTACTCGCACGTGACTTGTATTAACAATTTTGGGGGGGGCGCTCAGAGGGGGTCTCGCCCGGAGAGTAATTCAATATAGAACCGCCACTGTAAACACACATGATGTAAACTGCAATTTGCACCCTGAAAAGAAAACACTCTTACGAAAATTAACCATGGTTTTACTACAGATTAAACCAAAAAAAAAACATGGTTACTATAGTTAAACCATGGTAACCACAAATTAGCCATGGTTTTGCTACACTAACCATAGTTTATCCATGGTATTTGTAGTAAAACTGTGGTTACATAAATGGTAATCAATACGCCAAAAAAACATGTTACTACTACACTTTTACTACAATAAAACCATGGTTAATTTTCGTAAGGGTCCAATTATTACTAGAATATTGAGCTCTGACATGGACATTTCATTAATGTTCACCCAAAATTATGGGTGGATTTTAGCAGAATTGTGTCTGTCGCTCCAAAATGATGAATAAATAACACCTCAAAAACGTAAATAAAATAGTCCATTCAGCTAATATATATAGGCCTATATCAAGTCTGAAGCTGAACTGACTGATATTAAAGCTCATTAGGTTGTGATGTGGCCAGCTGTCACTGATGATATAGTCATTTAAGATTATAACAATGACTCAACTTTGGGTCTATTAATCTGGAAAGATTATGTAGGGCTGTATTACCTTTTTAAAATGTCTTTTGCTGTTGGTTATGTGATTAATAAAAAAAAAAAAAATGTAATCTAAAACGGGAAAAGTTCAGTTTTGCAGTAGTGCAGTCAGTACATTATATGCCTCATCAAACCATTACCATCCTTACAAAAGCATATATGATGATAAGGCTTTCTAGCTTCTGCTCTCTCTTCCTGTAGGCTGTTTAGACTTTAGACAATAGAACTAAGGATGTCCGATTCTCAAACGAATAACTCGTTTTTTTTTAATCAGTCCAAATACAGTAGTTTGCAAGCCGGTTTGCGATTCAGTGTAAATCATTTGTAACGCAATCAAAATCACTCATGCACTAAATCGTTTGGATCGTTTATCGTTTCTTACTCCGTAAAACAGTAACTGTTTACCACCAAGGAGAACACAGAGAACGAAAAGATTGCTGGAAGTGATACATCGACTGAATCCAAATCTAACAGGGCATCTTATTGTTATCCAGTGATGAAAACATGCTTTATTAAAGGGGTGGTGATTGCGATTTCACTTTTTTTAACGTTAGTTAGTGTGTAATGTTGCTGTTTGAGCATAAACAATATCTGCAAAGTTACAATGCTGAAAGTTCAATGCAAACGAAGATATTGTCTTTTAAAATTATGTCAGTTTAATGCCTACAAAAATGGCTCGTAGGGACTACAATGAGTTACTTCCATAAACATTTACATAAACCCCGCCCCCGGGAACATGCAACAAAGGGGGCGAGGCCATGTTGCACTGCTTTTATAGAGAAGAGGAAGAGTTGTTGCCATGCCGTCAAAACTAGGGGTGCACGAAAAAAATCTATTCATATATGAATCATGATTCTGTCTTCTAACGATTCTAATGGATTCACAAGTTTCAAAATCAATGTTCTAAAGCAGCGGTTCTTAATCCTGTTCCTCGCGTCCTCCTGCTCTGCACATACTCTGCTTTTTCATCTCCTTATTTTTTCACATAGCTATGAGAGGCGTTAAACAGCTATGAGAAGCATTAAACATGGATGCATCGCGGTTGCTGTGCTGTAATAAAGCTTTAATCAGGAAAAAAAATATATATTAAAAGCTAACAGAAGCAGTAGCATTCACAAACAACAGCGTATCTAAAGGTATGAGACAACAAAAACCAAAAAAACATACCATTAAGAGCCATTTTTAAACGAAGCATTAACACATGTTAGACTGCACCCCATAAACAAAATCAAGCCTACAAAAAAAAAAAAAAAAAAATGTCAACCACCCCTTTAAGTTCAACAACTCACTGTCGGTAAACACATTTTCCGCATTACTATCTCAGCTCCTTATGTTTTGGCAATGTATTATAGTAGTAGTAGTAAGGTATTTTTGAAGTACCTTATACAGTACTTAAGCAAATATCATACACATGACATGAGTAGCCTAACCCTTCAGTGTACAGATTTGTATTCTTTTCTCGGAAAGACATTTCGTTAACTCAAAAATCGGTATGATTTAACAACAGTTCAACCCACTGAACACACAGTACATCTATCCCTCACAGCCTTGTTTTCCTGTCAAAATTAAATATGGCGCTACCCTATGGAAGCCCGTTTCCGCCACTGAATAAAAAATAAAACAAGGTAATTGCGACTTTTTATCTCACAATTCTGACTTTTTTTCTTGCAATTCTGAGATATAAACTCGCAATTCTGAGATATAAAGTCGCAATTCTGACTTTTTTTTCACAGAATTCTGAGATATAAACTCGCAATTCTGACTTTTTTCACAGAATTCTGAGATATAAACTCGCAATTCTGAGTTATAAAGTCGCAATTCTGACTTTTTTTTCACAGAATTCTGAGATATAAACTCGCAATTCTGACTTTTTTCACAGAATTCTGAGATATAAACTCGCAATTCTGAGATATAAAGTCGCAATTCTGACTTTTTTCACAGAATTCTGAGATATAAACTCGCAATTCTGAGATATAAAGTCGCAATTCTGACTTTTTTTTCACAGAATTCTGAGATATAAACTCGCAATTCTGAGTTATAAAGTCGCAATTCTGAGTTATAAAGTCGCAATTCTGAGATATAAACTCGCAATTCTGACTTTTTTTCTCGTAATTGCGAGTTTATATCTCGCAATTCTGACTTTCTCGCACCATAGGAAACCACTCTCCGTGTAAGGCTTTGCAGTGCTTTGTTTAATTTGCTATAGATGAAATATATATTGAACTAGATGAATGTTGCGTCCGAATATTATTTTTGAACAAACATAAAAATGACTCATTATTCTCCATTTCTGTGTTTTGCGCTCGCGGTCGGACTGTACCATTACCGCCGGACAGGGTGCGGGAGGGGGGATGGCGCGCACAGCTTTCAGACACAACTTTCTTCATTTCTTTATAGTTCTGAGTTTGAGGCAGCTTCTATCGCGTTATTGTAATAACAGCTGTCAAGTAAAGAGCGTATTATTGTAACATTATTATTGATAGCTCATCGGCAGCTTTATTTTCAGAAATCCCTTTATGTGCTGGTACAGCAGAATCCGACTGTCCTTCAAGAGCATAATACTTCATTCACCAGAACTTTTCTGAGTGACTTACGAGTAGATGTTGTTACTGATTATGCCAAACCAGAACGTCACTAGGCCTACTCTGTACTTCATGCTTTATTTCATCTAGCCATAATACTCCTAATAGTAGCCTAACTCGTTTTATACTGCAAAGTTTAGCATCAACCCAAATACACACGGTTCAGCTATAAATCAGAATATTTTTTTTAAAACAACAGTGTTTTTGAGCAGGGTTGGAACTAAACTCTGCAGGGCTGTGGTCCTCAAGGAACTGAATTTTGCACCCCTGAATTAGATGGCATTTATCTGGAATATAGGCTATAGGCTTCTTGTGTTTGTACATTTTCATAAATGTTTCCTGAATATGCTTCTTAGATTTTACACTACCTAGTTTACTGCCAGAACTGCAACAAGAACGAGACCAACTTACATTATTATTGTCTCTAGCAATGATAATTTAATCACAGAAGTATATATTATATAGGCTAGGCCTATAGGCTGTATGAAGAGTTGCAGTTGCAGATGCAAAAGCCTCTAAGTGCCATCTGAAATTTTCTTCTAAAATGAGCATTTTTCTCAGGTACAGGTTCTTCATTGTCATTAAAGTGAAATAACTGAACATAAATGAAAAATGCTCATTTTAGAAGAAAATTTCAGAAGGCATTTAGAGGCTTTTGCATCTGAACTCTTTATATAATTGACTACATAATTAAAAAATAATAATAATAACTAATACTAAATAATGAATCCTTAATTTATTTACAATTTTCATCGGGGATGTCTTGCTTGGTCGATATCTTACAACATTGAATACAGGAGATAAGATAATTCTATAGCAAGAACATAGAGATGAAAGTGCACTTAATGCGAGAGTGAAGGAAATCCACCTGCGTACATTCATATATATCCACTCTCGTGTTACAATAATACGCTCTTTACTTGACAGCTGTTATTACAATAACGCGATAGAAGCTGCCTCAAACTCAGAACTATAAAGAAATGAAGAATGTTGTGTCTGAAAGCTGTGCGCACCGTCCCCCCTCCGCGGTAATGGTACAGTCCGACCGCGAGCGCAAAACACAGAAATGGAGAATAATGAGTCATTTTTATGTTTGTTCAAAAGTCATATTTAGACGCAACATTCATCTAGTTCAATATATAGTTCATCTATAGCAAATTAAACAAAGCACTGCAAAGCCTTACACGGAGAGTGGTTTCCTATGGTGCGAGAAAGTCAGAATTGCGAGATATAAACTCGCAATTACGAGAAAAAAAGTCAGAATTGCGAGTTTATATCTCAGAATTGCGACTTTATAACTCAGAATTGCGAGTTTATATCAGAATTTTGAGAAAAAAAGTCAGAATTGCGACTTTATATCTCAGAATTGCGACTTTATATCTCAGAATTCTGAGAGAAAAAAAGTCAGAATTGCGACTTTATAACTCAGAATTGCGAGTTTATATCTCAGAATTCTGAGAAAAAAAGTCAGAATTGCAACTTTATATCTCAGAATTCTGAGAGAAAAAAAGTCAGAATTGCGACTTTATAACTCAGAATTGCAAGTTCATATCTCAGAATTCTGAGAAAAAAAAGTCAGAATTGCGACTTTATAACTCAGAATTGCGAGTTCATATCTCAGAATTCTGAGAAAAAAAGTCAGAATTGCGACTTTAATCTCAGAATTGCGAGTTTATATCTCAGAATTCTGAGAAAAAAAGTCAGAATTGCAACTTTATATCTCAGAATTCTGAGAGAAAAAAAGTCAGAATTGCGACTTTATAACTCAGAATTGCAAGTTCATATCTCAGAATTCTGAGAAAAAAAGTCAGAATTGCGACTTTATAACTCAGAATTGCGAGTTCATATCTCAGAATTCTGTGAAAAAAAGTCAGAATTGCGACTTTATAACTCAGAATTGCGAGTTTATATCTCAGAATTCTGAGAAAAAAAGTCAGAATTGCAACTTTATATCTCAGAATTCTGAGAGAAAAAGTCAGAATTGCGACTTTATAACTCAGAATTGCGAGTTCATATCTCAGAATTCTGAGAGAAAAAAAGTCAGAATTGCGACTTTATAACTCAGAATTGCGAGTTTATATCTCAGAATTCTGAGAGAAAAAAAGTCAGAATTGCGACTTTATAACTCAGAATTGCGAGTTTATATCTCAGAATTCTGAGAAAAAAAGTCAGAATTGCAACTTTATATCTCAGAATTCTGAGAGAAAAAAAGTCAGAATTGCGACTTTATAACTCAGAATTGCAAGTTCATATCTCAGAATTCTGAGAAAAAAAGTCAGAATTGCGACTTTATAACTCAGAATTGCGAGTTCATATCTCAGAATTCTGAGAAAAAAAGTCAGAATTGCGACTTTATATCTCAGAATTGCGAGTTTATATCTCAGAATTCTGAGAAAAAAAGTCAGAATTGCGACTTTATATCTCAGAATTGCGAGTTTATATCTCAGAATTCTGAGAAAAAAAGTCAGAATTGCAACTTTATATCTCAGAATTGCGACTTTATAACTCAGAATTGCAAGTTCATATCTCAGAATTCTGAGAAAAAAAGTCAGAATTGCGACTTTATAACTCAGAATTGCGAGTTCATATCTCAGAATTCTGTGAAAAAAAGTCAGAATTGCGACTTTATATCTCAGAATTGCGAGTTTATATCTCAGAATTCTGTGAAAAAAGTCAGAATTGCGAGTTTATATCTCGCAATTGCGAGAAAAAAAGTCAGAATTCTGAGATAAAAAGTCGCAATTACCTTGTTTTATTTTTTATTCAGTGGCGGAAACGGGCTTCCATACTACCCTGACTACCCTGTCTATACTTTTTCTAATAACAGCTTTCAGCATTTTAGCTAATTTATCACTTGTATTATTAGTTGGCACTTAGAAGCTTGCCAAACAAAGCTAATCGTTTGAGAAACAAACAGCTAACGGGTTACGAACACATTTGATTGAAGAAATAGATGTGGCACCAACAAGCTGATTTACTGAACAGATGTGCCTCATTTGGAGTTAATACATTGTTTAGACTGTTTGATACAACAGCATACCATTCTGCACCAGAGATCAATACTTATAAATGACTCATTTTCCCTTTATTGCCTCAGAGGGAGGGTCACATATTACATTGAAAGTACAAAGTTCACATTATGGTATAATTAGCCTACATAAGTTCTGAGTAATATGAATGAAGAACATTTGCTTAATATGTAATAATTTGTGGAGTTGCTAGTAATTAAAAATGTAATTAGTGTTGCCTGCTAAGGCAATTGTCATTATTATTATTATTAATGTTCATACTTATTAGTGGTCCTGGCATAGTGGTCCTGGCAAGTAGATATGGTAAAAAAAAAAAAAAAAACGGTGTTACTATTTTTGTTTGTTAGGCCTAAATATAAGTCGTTGTTATATTGTAGCTCATTAGGTAAGCTATGCATTTTTTAGGACACGCTAAGTAGCATTCAATGACAACAAATACAAATCACCAGAGGAAAAAAATATTATCTTTAATATTATCTAATAATATCTTTAAGAGCTGCTTGCACTTGCTTAATAAGTAAATGGAATAATATTTGAATCCCTTGCATTCATTCGAGCACTAGGACATGACACATACACACCATAGAAAGCATACAGCCACCTTCTATCTTTTCCAGTTTTTAATAACTAAGTGCCACTGATATATCTGCCACATAAAATAATAAACACTATATAGCTTGATCTCAGACAGTTCAGATCATGTATTTAGTTAAAATCTAAATTCAATACAATTCATCTGAAATGAATTGTATTGTGAAAGCGCTACACCACATAAGTTTTACTGGACTTAAATGGAACAAATACATGATTTCTTAACAAGAGTTGCTCAACAATGAATCAAAGGAGTGTTACTTTATGAACACAGAAAATTGTGCTACATTTCAGATCCGTTTTCCACTCCAGTCATGAGAGCATATGGCAGTTCATAACACAGCAAGCATTCTCCATTCTATTGTGTTTTTAACTGTATAATATAAATTTGAACATATACCTCCACTATTCGGTGTACTAAAGTCCCAGAATGCATTGCGGTGCCAATGTCACGTTCCCATTCTCTATAGAAAAGCAGCAATTAGAACATCTCTCCAAAAAAATCCATCACATTGACAGCACGTGAATGTTCAAGTCAGACACATTAATTCAAATTGTAATATTTGGCGCTCTAAATATATTTCTGTTTAACATGATAGTATACATGGCAATGTCAATGTGTTTGGTCTTGGTGGAATAGATCTGCCACAATGCTGGTGCTGCAGCAGAGCAAATACTGAGACTTGCTACTGCCAATACATCCACAACATGCTGCTGTGAGCATGTAAGAAATACTGCTGCTGCGCATATAACATATATGAAATAACCCCCATATATAACATACATGAAATCACCCTGTAGCAGATCTATACAGGTGGAGCTGGGGAAGGTGGAGGGTTTCTGAAGTGTGCTGCAACTGCTACAGCAAACACTAGCCAAGTATTTGAATGCTGAGCAGTAAGCTCATTGGCTGCTGATACGAAAAGAAACCAATCAGCAGTCACATGTTAATAATGATGTAATTATATCAGATTAAATTAGAACCTATCGGCCTGTGCCATATAGTGTTAAAAAGTGTTAATATTTTTGTTTGTTAGGCCTAAATATAAGTCGTTGTTATATTGTAGCTCATTAGGTAAGCTATGCATGGGTTACATGCGACATTAAAAGAGGTGTTACAGACCTCATGTGTGACCCTGGACCACAAAACCAGTCATAAGTAGCAAGGGTATTTTTGTAGCAATTGCCAACAACACATTGTATGGGTCAAAATGATCAAATTTTCTTTTAATGCCAAAAAATCATTAAGTAAAGTACCTTGAAGATATTTTGTATAATTTCCTACAGTAAATATATCAAAACGTATTTTTTTTATTATAATATGTATTGCTAGGAACTTCATTTGGACAACTTTTAAGGCAATTTTCTCAATATTTAGATTTTTTTTGCACCCTCAGATTCTAGATTTTCAAATGTATCTCAGCCAAATATTGTCATATCCTAACAAACCATACATCAATGAAAAGCTTATTTATTCAGCTTTTAGATGAGGTATAAATCTCAATTTCAAAAAATCGACCCTTATGACTGGTTTTGTGGTCCAGGGTCACATATAATAGAAATGACCTACAGTTCATGTTGACAGTCAAAGCTGCGTTTACACTGGCAGTCATGAAATCGTAAAAGGAGTCTTTTGACTTCAAATGGAGTCAGAAATATTTAGGTATGACCATGTAAATGACCACACAAGGTTAAAGCTCAAGTTATGGTGTTGGAAGGGCATAAAATGTAAAAACATGACTAAAATTCCTTCACACCATGAAAGATAACTAGATAACTATATTAGTGTTCAAATAGATGATAACATTTTGTTTAATGTAAGTGTTGTCTGCCACTTTAAAGTCTTGAGCTCTTGAAAGTCTGGTGATTGGCTGTCAATGTTTTTATTCTTCACCAGCTGAAGAAAAAAATCATTCCAATGATATTGTTCCTCTGTGTCATTATCACTGTGGAATGGACTCCACTCTTCTCAAAAAATCGAATAATTATTAAAACTTTATAGTTATCATGTTAAATCTGTTAGTTATGAATGTTAGTTATTTTAATAGCAAAAGAGCTTCTAAACAGCAAATGATTTACTTAAAAATTTACTCAAAAATTATTTACTCAACTTTCATGTTTTTTTTATAAAAAATGAAAGTTTTTGCTAGATGCCATGCGTAAATATGTGATTTAAATAAATAATTGTTTCATTTTCAGTTCCGAAATATTGTAATAAGAAACTCTGTCTGGTCCATTGTTTCCTTTTTAGGCTACTTCTGTAGAATTTGTTTCCCAAACTGAATGATAGTTATGTAAAAGATGTTGACCTATTAAATAGTTTGTGTACACTATAAAAAAAGATGTACTGTACCTAATCTTTTTTTTATGAGAACTACTATTAGTAATATTATTTAAATGAGTCTGCCTTAATGTATTGAGTTAAGTCATTGGTAGTATCTTTGAGTGTAGCTGAATACTTTTTCAAAACCATAGCTTTAACTGCTTCAAATGATGTGTCGCTTGGCTGGCTACAGCTTCAAAGTAGTTTCCCGAGACAAAGGTTTTCTTTCCATTCCACGCTGTTTTCTTTTGTGTCTTTGCTCCATTGCATTTTCAGAGTTGACTTCAGTCCCCTCATGCCTTTTCTTTGAACCATCTTCTCCCAACGTCAGCCTGTCGTGGCGGATCACCAGATCGGTGCGGCAGCAGTGGCTTGGCAGTCGTCTTACCGGGTGAGAGGACCAGACAAACAACGGCGAGCAGACATGGCAGCTGACAGCCTGCACGAGATTCCTGCCGCTGATACACAAACAAACTGAGCATTTCAAACACGAGACTAGCGTAACATCACATGCCTTCTAGCAATAGAGTAATACATTCCTGCATATCATGACAAACAGCAGCTTAGACAGCCTGGACTGTCGTATATGTTGAAATAGATTGTAAATAATATATATATATGGCATAATATTATTAATTTATAGTGCTTTGTGGTTTTTAAGACCCCTAGTTGTAGTTGTGACAGAGGTGGAGATAAGACATGACAGATGTGCTGAGTCTTCAGTGTATCACATCATAAACATATCAGTGTTTCCCGTTAAATGCCATCCTGTGTTAACTACCATTTATATTAACTCACTTACTTACTCTTCTTTTGTGAGTAAAGTAGCCTTCCCTAGACAATTTTTTTGACATGCTGTAATGCTTGCAATATCTCTAAGATTCTGTAATAGGCCTACCTGAACCTGCGCGGTCATTTATATTTATATCTCTTAAAATGAACTAATGAGACAAAAGCCTAGCACATGTTGTGAGAGTTGTGCAAGTTAAAGGTGCCATAGAATGGAAAAACTGTATTTACCTTGGCATAGTTGAATAATAAGAGTTCTGTACATGGAAATGACATACTGTGAGCCTCAAACACGATTGTTTCCTCCTTCTTATGTAAATCTTGTGAATAAAAAAGACCACTGAAAAAATAGGCGAATCAGAACATAACACAGACTTTGATGTAACAGTTGAGATCACTAATAGTTACGCCCCCAACATTTGCATAACGTATACCAACCCATGTTCTAGGCCAGCCGAATCATCAGAAGTTCTGCAGGTATTGTGAAGAAACAAGCGAGGACAACAGCGAAAATGGCAGATCATGGAAATAAATGTTATGTTCCAGGCTGTGCAGGGATGTAAAGTGCAGGGGATGGGTTGTGTCTGTATTCAGAAAGGCACGGAAAGCAAATAACTCGTTCTAATAAATAACGCAAGTCACTAAAGGGACATGGTTAGCTCTAGTGTTGCTTTCATCAACGAAAATTATGACGAAATATCGTCGTCAACGAACCTTTATCACGACGAAAACGAGACGAGACGCAACGTAAATGCTGGTCATGTGACGATGACGATAATTAAATGTATAATGCAATATCGTTGACGAATAAAAACGAGACTAATGTGGTTTACAAAATAAAAACTATGCTAAAATGTCTCTTCATTTTCGTTGACCAAAACGAGACGAAACGAAATGTTATAACGTTATTTCGTCTCGTTTTGTCGCGTTTCCTGTGTCTCACTCATGGTCTCACTTCAGGGGCTGTCAGGGTTGCCAGGTTTTCGCAACAAACCCGCCAATTGCTACTCAAAACTAGCTCAAAACTAGCCCAATCGCATTTCGAGGGGGGTTCCCCGGTAAAGTTCGCATTCCAGGGGCTAAATTTCACGTTATTGGGGTCGCTTCAACCCGCGGACATGAAAAACAACCCACGGCAACAGTGTTAAAGTAGCCTAATTACGCGGGAAAACCGCGGACTTGGCAACACTCTGCGCAGACGCAGGCGACGTCACTTCCTCAAGCTCCACTCGCGGCATTATTTAGAAGATGACAACAAACAAAGTTAAGTCTGACAGAGAAAGGGACCAATGGCCGGCTTCATCTGATTTCAGTTTACAAGCAATACAAGTAACAGACACATTTTATTTGCACTTTTTAGTATGTTATTGTAGCTCGAGCATTCAAGCACCTTGTTTCTCTTTGTTAATCTTTAATGTATTTTTTTTTCTGGCATTGTCATGTGATGCTATTTTATTTATTGTTTTTATTTATTTAAATTTATGTGTGTGTGCTTCTAACATGTTTGGTTGGTAAAATAAATGTTGTAAATTCAAATCAGAGCGTCTTTGGATGTATTCTTGAGTCTATAAGGTAACAATAATATAATAAGATAACCTTGTTTGAAATGGTTTTGCTAAAAGAAAATTTTGGTTTTGTCTATACTGCTAGGTACATATACTATATGGACTGGGTTAAATAGAATTGCATTATTAAAAAGAGACTAAAATACAATTTTCATTGACTAAAACTAGACTAAATGTCATCAGTTTTCGTCGACTAAAACTAGACTAAATGTCATCAGTTTTCGTCGACTAAAACTAGACTAAATGTCATCAGTTTTCGTCGACTACATTTACATTTAGTCATTTGGCAGACGCTTTTATCCAAAGCGACTTACAATTGGGGAATACATAAAGCGATTCATCTTGAAGAGGCAATCAGACAGAGGAAGTGCTCGTAACACCAAGTCTCAGTCATTGTTCAAATAAGTACAAGCTAGCAAGGGAAGGAGAGAAAGATAAAGAGAAAGGTTTTTTTTTTTTTTTTTTTTTTTAAGAACAAGTTTAGGATGAAGTCAAGTAGTGCCGAAAGAGATGAGTCTTCAGTTGTTGCTTGAAGATTGACAGGGATCCAGCATTCCGGATAGGGGTGGGAAGATTATTCCACCATCCAGGAATGGTGAATGAGAATGTTCTGGAGAGTGATTTTGAGCCTCTCTGTGATGGTACCACAAGGCATCGCTCACTAGCAGATCTCAGACTTCTGGAGGGGATGTAGATTCGTAATAGTGAGTAGGAGGGTGCTGAGCCTGTGGTCGTTCTGTATGCAAGCATCAGTGTCTTGAACTTGATGCGAGCTGCCACTGGTAGCCAGTGCAGTGAGATGAAGAGAGGTGTAACATGGGTTCTTTTGGGCTCATTGAAGACCAGTCATGCCGCTGCATTCTGAATCATTTGTAGAGGTTTGATTGTGTTTGCTGGAAGACCAGCCAGAAGAGCATTGCAGTAGTCCAGCCTAGAAACGACAAGGGCCTGGACAAGAAGTTGCGCAGCATGCTCTGTCAGGAAGGGCCTGATTTTTCTGATGTTGTGTAGCGCAAACCTGCAAGATCGAGCAGGATTGCAGATGTGTTCTTTGAAGGTCGAAGCAGGTCATCAAAGATTACACCAAGATTTCTGACCGAAGTTGATGGGGTAATTATTGATGTGCCTAACTGAATCGAGAAGTCATGCTGTAGAGTCGGAGTGGCAGGGACGACAAGAAGCTCAGTCTTTGCCAGGTTGAGCTGTAGGTGATGTTCTTTCATCCATGCCGAGATGTCCGCCAGGCAACCTGAGATCCGTGCAGCTACCGTTGGATCAGATGCTTGTCAAGATCAGATGCTTGTCAGTGGTGCTCAGGATCTGTAAATCATTCGCCATCATCCTCAGTCATCTCTCCTTACTCTGTGTATGTGGTAAGTGAAATCTTATGTACTGTAACAGGCTACCGCTAGCAAGGAGCTAACTAGTGTGTTTTTGACTAAAACTAGACGAAAATAGTCATGGATGATTCTGACTAAAATAAGACTAAAATGCTCAGACTTTTAGTTGACTAAAACTTGACTAGACTAAAAAGAATATGAACGTGACTAAAACGAATAAAAACTAAAATGACAGCTTCACACAAAGACTACACTAAAACTAAAATTAAAACAGGCCGCCAAAAACAACACTAGTTAGCTCCTTGCTAGCGGTAGCCTGTTACAGTACATAAGATTTCACTTACCACATAACAGAGTAAGGAGAGATGACTGAGGATGATGGCGAATGATTTACAGATCCTGAGCACCACTGACAAGCATCTGATCTTGTAAAATGTGTGGTAAGTACTGCTGCTCCATAGTATAAAACAGAGTATGTGCGATCGCAAATCTCAAAAGCGAAAGTGAAAGTAAAAAGTGATTATTAATAGCGGCTCCCTGATGCCCGCATTTATATAGAGTATAATTACCTGATTATATAACTGCGAGAGAAAGTATTAAAATATATACTTTCCTCCCTGTGTTTCCTTCCTGCTGTGTGAGAAATGAGCTGAAATGAGCTGCACTGTGGAACAGCCAATCAGAGCAGAGCTCAACATTGAGCCGCACTGTGAAACAGCCAATCAGAGCAGAGCTCAACATTATTATGCATGACCCTTCCAAATAAGCCAATAACAGACCATTTCATTCTAGGGAGAAATCCTAGGGTTGTAAATGCACATGTAAAACTGTTTCTGGAGAATTTTTGCCCTTACCTAAGCCACATACCTTATATGTAGATATCAGAGAACAATTTAAAATATTGTATCAATGCATTATATGGCACCTTTAAAATATTGAAGGTAAATTAAGTTATTAATCCAACTCCGTAGACTAAAACGGCAATGACTTTTATCCTGCACCATCTAAAAGTCACGACAATCTCACCTCTGTACAGAGGTTTTCTTCAGAATTGCTGCAAACCTTGAATATTTTTGCATGTTTGAATGAGAACATGGAAGTGATTTCAGCCATTTTCAATCAATGTTTCATTATATTTATATTGTAAACTTAAAAGGAGCGTTCACCCAAAAATGAAAATTCTGTTATCATTTTCTCCCCCTTGAGTTGTTCCCAAACCTGTAGGATTTTTCTTCTGCTGCTGAACACAAAATGTTGGTAACCAAACAGTTTCTGGTCCCCATTGACTTCCAGAGAATTTTTTTCCCCCAAATTCAAGAATTAAAGAGTTAGTTCCAGATTCTTCTGCTGCTATTCACTGGCATTTAGCAAAATAGTCTGTTCATCTGTGTCACCTAGTTGTAGTTTTTTTTTCTAACAGCAGTGGCTCTGTGGCATGTGACTTAAAGCGTGAATCTTATTGGTTGGCCGGTTTTCTTCTTAGTACAATAGAGAATGGGAATCTTTGTCATTGCGCTTTGCATTATGGGTAGTTGCAGGTATGTTTAGGACACGCTAAGTAGCATACAATGACAACAAATACAAATCACCAGAGGAAAAAAATATTATCTTTAAATTATCTAATATTATCTTTAAGAGCTGCTTGCGCTTGCTTAATAAGTAAATGGACTAATATTTGAATCCCTTGCATTCATTCGAGCACTAGGACATGACACATACACACCATAGAAAGCATACAGCCACCTTCTATCTTTTCCAGTTTTTAATAACTAAGTGCCACTGAAATATCTGCCAGATAAAATAATAAAACTATATAGCTTGATCTCAGACAGTTCAGATCATGTATTTAGTTAACACATAACATCATATGCGCCCTAATATCTTAAAGTTAAAGCATTAAGGCCAACATAACAGTATGACCCTCTGTAATGCAGTTCTGAATGAATTTGTATTGTGAAAGCGCTACACCAAATAAGTTTTACTGGACTTAAATGGAACAAATACATGATTTCTTAACAAGAGTTGCTCAACAATGAATCAAAGGAGTGTTACTTTATGAACACAGAAAATTGTGCTACATTTCAGGTCCGTTTCCACTCCAGTCATGAGAGCATATGGCAGTTCACAACACAGCAAGCATTCTCCATTCTATTGTGTTTTTAACTGTATAATAAAATTTTAACAAATACCTCCACTATTCGGTGTACTAAAGTCCCAGAATGCATTGCGGTGCCAACGTGACACGTTCCCATTCTCTATAGAAAAGCAGGCAATTAGAACATCTCTCCAAAAAAAAAATCCATCACATTGACAGCATGTGAATGTTCAAGTCAGACACATTAATTCAAATTGTGATATTTGCGCTCTAAATATATTTCTGTTTAACATGATAGTATACATTGCAATGTCAATGTGTTTGGTCTTGGTGGAATAGATCTGCCACAAATGCTGGTGCTGCAGCAGAGCAAATACTGAGACTGCTACTGCCAATACATCCACAACATGCTGCTGTGAGCATGTAAGAAATACTGCTGCGGCGCATATAACATATATGAAATAACCCCCAATATATACATACATGAAATCACTCCCCCAGCAGATCTATACAGGTCGATCTGGGGAAGGTGGAGGTTTTCTGAATACACTACAACTGCTACAGCAAACACTAGCCAAGTATTGAATGCTGAGCAGTAAGCTCATGCTGCTGGATGTGAAAGAAACCAATCAGCAGTGCCATGTTAATAATGGATGTAATTATATCAGATTGGAGTTAGAACCTATCGGCCTGTGCCATATAGTGTTTCATGACAGAACTTTGTTATCTATCTATTGTTGATGGAGGATTTATGGGTTGAAGTTAGACCTTTGGGATAAGATGCTCAACCCCCCGCAGAACTGGGGCAGTGTTTGTATGTTTAACAGTCATAATTACTAGAGTTGTTAATAATTCCATGAATTAGATTTTTCCTTTGCATTTTTGTTGTTTTTGAAAAGTTTCATGTACAAATGACAATATTGTCAAAACTATCCAGTTCACAGGATCTGCCAAAATGACTGAAAACGCTGTTTTATGCATGCCAGGCCAGTAGTTAAACATCACACCCCTGCTTACATATACATTCCTAGACTCCTATTATGTGCGAGTGCTGTAAACACGATTAATCGCATCCAAAATAAAGTGTTTGTTTACATAATATATGTCTTGTACTGTGTATATTTATTATGTATATATAAAATACACACTCATACAGTATATAATTTGAATTATATACAAATATAACATATTTTTCTTAAATATATACGTGCATGTGTGTGTATTTATATATACATATTAAATATGCAATGTACACACACATATATTATGTAAACAAAAACTTTTTTTTGGATGTGATTAATTGCGATTAATCATTTGAGAGCACTAGATGTGCGTGAACATCACTGTTTTCACAAATTCTCTTTTTAGTAGTTTACATGGAGATGATAACACTATTGTTTTCAAAAACTTGCACTTTGAAACCTGTTTTCATAAGTTTGCATTCTCAGGCTCCATAAAGGCTGTTATCATGTACAGCCAAAATGCATAAAAAGTTTTCCGTTTTTAGTTGAAAACAGTGTCGTGTAAACACCTCCTTAATTGAATATGGCAAAACTTTTGAAATTAGCATCATAGTGATGCTTTGCTACTGCAGAATAAAATTTGCTAGAGTGATCTTATTTTATGAATGTGTTTGGTTTACACATAGTGCCACATAACAGTCATGTCCTTCATTTCACGAACATCAGCATGATGAGACCCCAGGAAAAAGTGATGGAAACAGCTGAGGAGATGAATTTGAAATTCTGCTGACACAAGAACCAATACAAAGTGAATACAGTCCGATTCATTGGTCATATGATTATGCCAGAGGGGTGAAAAAGCAGACGAAAGCAAGGTGCAGATGTGAGCCTTCCCACAGCAGGGTCTTCACAACACAATAAGTCTCACAGCACTATTCAGACAACTGCTGGCAATGGAAACACCAGCATAAGAAAGCACTGACTCACCTGAAAAAGCTTTGATTAATGCCCATGTACTCAAGTACTCTGACCCCACCAAACAGCTCATTATTCAGACAGATGCTCTCAAAGATAGAGGTGCATGTCTGCTTCAAAGACTCAGTCCAGTCACTCATGCAGTTGTAACTGACACAGAAAAGGACAATAATGTCCTCTGAACCAAAAGGGCTGGGCGGAGCTATCATTTACTGACAACAGTCTGAAAGGGAAATTAAATTTTACACTGCTTCTGTGAACTTCCCTTTGATTTCACTGCACCTCTCTTTATGGTTAGACCGGGTCAGAGTCTGTTCTGTGTCAAAGCGGAGTATCTGATTCGTGCAGTAATGCTAAGCGTTATTTATCTCTGTTGGAAGTTAAAGAGCCTACCCTGCAACTCTGCCAGTACGAATCCCAAAGTAAGCTAAACACTAATTGACTTAATGGAATAAGTAAATTAGGTCTGCTGCTCATTTCTTATGGTCCATGAGCAATGCTTTTGGACTTCCATTCTGTCAGATAAGGGGTTTTAATTTGAAAATGACCTTGGGATTGATTTTTCACCAATTCAAAAACACATAGGCCTATGCTTTCTCTTTTTTTGTAAAGCTCTGTGTGGACATTTTGATTTGACTAACTGTTTAAGTTCCCACAAAAATCTAATTCTGTCTTTATTTACTGACCCTCATGTTGTCTCAAACTTGAACGTTGTAGGATATTTTTTTAACAATCTTTACAAAGCTATTTTCCATAAAAGAAAATAAAAGCACAATAATAGCACAATATTGTTATATTTCTAAGTCTTCTGAAGGTCCGTGTTCTGAAGGAACAAGTTGAATTTTAATCACTGTTCACTGTCACTCTTCAAATTTCAAACTGCTCTCAAGTTTCATTCACTGTTTTACATATTATGCAATATTTTTCAAATGTTTATGATCTATGTAGGTTTGCCAAGTCTGTGGTTATCCTGCATAATTGCTTACCTTTAAAATGTGGCCACGGATTGATTTCTTTCCCTCATGGGTTAAAATTTGAGATTGCATAAATTTGACTGAAATGCTTGTTTTAAAATAATTTACTCAACCCAGTTTGCATTCAACCAATAATAACAGTGTTAGATGACTGGTAGGGAGCCTGTGTGCTGAAACGTATGACAATGATCAAGAAGAGAAAATAGCATCAGAACAAGATCTCAAAACTGTAAATAGTTCATTTTTACATAATCTAAAAAAAGGATTACCACCCCTCAACCCGGATCTATTCGTTAGACCAAACTGCAATATTAAGCTAGATCTCCCCAAAATTCTGAATATAGTGCAAAAGTCGTATATGCATTTTTTAAGTTTAGTTTTTTGTTGTTGTTGTTGTTTTCGCCTATCAGACGTGGTCACCATGAATATTGTTATATGAAAATGGTTAATAATGACGCATGAGCTTTATTAATTAGTATTATTATTGTGAGTCAACATCCACCAAACTGCTTGCGCATTAGGTATGGTACATTAGCTTGGGGTAACAAGCAGCTCCGCTGTCATAATGAAAGTCCAGTATGACCGCGTGCTCGCCTCGCACTGTCAAACATTAAATAACAGAGAGAGCGCGAGCTCGCACCCATCCCACTAATCAATAAACCATTTACAATCCTTCCTTCACCACAAAAGCACGAGTGCTATCATTCTC
The DNA here is from genome assembly GCA_027422415.1 of Schizothorax lantsangensis. Lineage (NCBI taxonomy): Eukaryota > Metazoa > Chordata > Actinopteri > Cypriniformes > Cyprinidae > Schizothorax > Schizothorax lantsangensis. The sequence continues at coordinate 1,822 of JAPDDO010000356.1, read as the reverse complement.
CATTTATGGACCTGAAAGCACATGGTAAACAACCAATGTATTAAATAAGCTGCCTCGATGAATGCGATAGTTTTAACTGTCTTGTGTTCATGGAATCAGTAAAATAAGTCCTAAAACATGTGAGACAATCACTTCTTTTTACCTTTTTTTAAGTTTGAGTAAAATCTGTCTTATTATTAGAAGTAGGCTACATCATGCATTATGCGTAGTGCTTAAAAACGTTAAGTGCTACCAAGTTGCTAAATGGAGGAACAAAGGATGTGAGATTACCTGATTAGCAAATCAGACAGCTGTCTTAAATCTAAGGAATTTATAAATCTAAAACTGCTACTTAAGTTTTTTTATAACCTTTCAGATTGCCCACAAATTGACGTCACAACTGAACAGCTCTCAATAGTTAGTTTTATGAATTATTCATCAGTAATTTGGCGCACAATTATGCACTGTTAAATTCTGACAAAAACACTAAAATGCGAAGCATGCTGTTAACTTTCCCTCTAGATTGCGAAAATGGGTCAAAAATCATAACACGGATACAAATTACATTTTCTTTATGGCACTATAGCAACATACTGTACTATGGAATCAGAACATAAAACTCCACATTGTGAATATACAATTAGGCTATTAATGTTTTTTAGGAATTAAGGAATTCCTGGAATGTCAGAAAAATAAATAACACAGAAAATTAATTAAAAATACTTAATATGTATTAAAATGAAACCATAAATATGACAAATGTAGCAAACATTGGACACCATATATGCCTTTAAGAGTTTCAAAAAGCTCATTTATTCGTTCTAGGTTATATGTTTAGTATGTAATACAATCTGTCATTCATTTTCATTTCACTGAATTTTTCACACGTTTTGGTCGTTTTATAAAGAAAAACCAAAGTCTCACAAGACGCTGCATATCTTTGTAGTCCTTCCAACGAAAGGTTTGTGAAACAAGGCTGATGTATCCCAGTGCAAACCAATTATATCCCCCGAGGTCTGTCCGTTATCCCTCCCCTTCCCCTTCCCCCCTCTCTATCGCTCTCTCTCTCTCTCCCACCTCTCCCATGAGCTTTCACACACACTCTCCAGCACACACATCCCCCTCCCCTCTCATTGTACTTCGCTTTCCTTTGCCCACTCTCTTTCTACAACAAACATGGCCGCTAAATCGGATGGAGCAGCCGTGTGTGAGAGCGCTTCTCGGTGTCTGCTTGGCCCTGAGCAGAGCGCGGCTCCTCTGGCACCCTCGCGCCGAGAAGCGCTTCTCGCTGCTGGACTGCTGCTGGGTGCTGTGCGCCCTCCTGGTCTTCTTCTCCGACGGAGCCACCGACCTGTGGCTGGCAGCGGACTACTACTTGAGGCGGGACTATTGGTGGTTCGGGCTCACGTTAGTGTTCGTGGTGGTTCCCTCCACGGTAGTTCAGTGTTAAGTTTCAGGTGGTTCGTGTATGATTACTCGGAGATGAGCGCACGCCAAGCGGGGACGGATGCGATTTCAGCACCAAGGACAGTGACCGGCGGAGCGCAGCGGCAGAACCCTGCCTGCGAACGGCACGAGGAAATGCTGCAGAGTGCTTGTGTGGCTCTTCCAGTCCATCATCCACATCTTGCAGCTCGGCAGTTCTGGAGGTAAGCTGCATTACGTCACATATCCAGAACTTCTCCCAGAGCCCATGACGCCGGGGCAGTCGTGTTCGTTTCCACCATAGTGTGTCCTTTCTTGGAATGGATGTTACTCATATTGTGGCTCTCATGCTTGGTGATGCTTTGGGAGCAGATGGAAAGAGCTGCATCCCTGTCTGTCTACATCCCGACTCGCATCT